>VNJV01017346.1:0-87059 GCA_008042635.1 Drosophila nikananu
TCCCATAAAAACTAAGAAGAAAAAACCAAACGAGACCTAAATCGGTTAAGTTTAAGCCAAGTTATGATCAAACAACTCTTTCAGGTCTTACGACCAAACAACCCTTTCAGGTCTTAGCGATTTTTTTCTTCAAAATTGTAAAAATTTTTCAAAAAATTACAAATTTAGTTTTAGATGCAGAAAAGTTCTCCCATAAAAACTAAGAAGAAAAAACCAAACGAGACCTAAATCGGTTAAGTTTAAGCCAAGTTATGATCAAACAACTCTTTCAGGTCTTATGATCAAACAACCCTTTCAGGTGTTAGCGATTTTTAGGAAAAAAAATTTTTTTCAAAAAAAAATTTAATATTCAAAATTGTAAATGTAAATATTATATATATTTATATTTGGTACATACCAGTAATTATATACGCTTGTTTAAGGACTTATTTTTGTGAACATAATTTATCTTTTCTTTTAAATATTTCACAGTTTGTTCTTTAAAAATGTTTAATAAAACTATTAATTTAATACAGTTCAAGAAACATAACTTTTAAAGCCCTTTGAGCTTACACCTCTTAAATTTAATGACAAATACAAGTTAGTTTACTATTCATAATGTTCTATGAACCTCACATGACTCCGTCTTGCACGAACCTGTGGGAAATTAGCATAAGGCTGTTGGGGAAGGGATTCGGGGATGTGCGTGAGTGTTTGGAAAGGCATTTAGCTTTACATTTGGCCCCCAGAGTCGGAGTTGGAGTCAAAGTCGGAGTCGGAGTCGGACTAAGCTGCGACGTGTCTGCCTCTGTTACATATGTATATATTTTAATTCGGTTTCTTTATTTCATTTTAGTTGGCAATAATCAGCGGCACCGCGCCGCGCATAACAATTACCCCAGCCAGCAGTAGCCGTAGTAGCAATGGTACCGCACTCACCCGTCCTCCTGGTACACCACCCGCCATAATTCTAATGTCGACCCAGACATGCCGCAGTCACACGTTCAAATTACCCCAATTTCGTGCGGGCAGTGGACGCAAATATGTAAAAAAGTGTTCATAAATGAAATGTGAGGGACAGAGCCAACGACGGGGGTATGCAGTGGGAGAAAATGGGTTGTAAGAATTTATACTTTAAGTAAAAAATGTAATTATACATTCGAATTAAAAATCTTCTTAAAATGGTAATAATATAATATTTCTGAAAACCTTTTTCAGTGACTTTATTTAGCAAAGAACCTTACCTTCAAAATTCTTGTATTTTCTTTTAAACCCTTAAATAATCCTTATAAATACAAATAATTTAAAGTGTATTTTGATTATTGTGGCTATGGGAAGTTGGCTAAGTGAATGGAAATTGTGCGTTGTCGCGTTTTTATTTTTTTATTTATTTTTTTACCACTAACTGGGCCGATTAGCTACCCGAATTCGCGCACACGTCCCGACCATAAAAGGCGTCTTTCGATCGCTCTCTAATCTGCCATCAAAATTTTGACGAAAATTGAATTAATCGCCGAGCACTGGCCCGTATCTTGGCCGAAATATCGTGTGAAAATGTCGACCAGCATTAAGACCTCTTGCAATCAGCTCGAAGGTAAGCTCCAGCGAGGCTTCGGCAATTGCACCGCGTCCAAAGATTCCCACAGATCCCACTCTTTGACTTTGACTTTCTTTTGTGAAACCGAAACTGAAAACGAAATTACAAATTACAAATCCGGACCATTTCCGCTCTTGGGAAGATCCGTTCAAAAAGATTTTAGCGCAGCGATTTGCAATGCAACATAAAAGGTGCGAAACACTGACGAATGTAAATCATCGTGCAGGGAACATAAAACCGCTGGCTGGCTTAATATGGGCCGAAGGTTGAAGACTTCTGAGGTGGCTGCAGGGTTGGAAAAATATCATCCTAAGAAGTATTGCAATAAAATTCTGAAATTATAATTATCGTTAGTATTTGAAGACTTTGCAAAGCTTTAAGACTCGGGTTTCTTTGAAGATCTAAAAAATTCTAGAAATATACTTTGTTGTTCAAGTGATTATTTAAAAGAAACATGATTTTTGAAATGAAATATTTACAGAACTCTTATATATTTTCTCTATATATATTTTAAAATATTTGAATTTTAAAATATCTTCTCTAGAACTCTATCCCTGGCCCCTGAGCACCGCTTTGATATGTCATAACTAGGCGTAGCCGCTGACACACTCGTAAAAAAGGCGGCAGAAAAGCCAGGCCAGTGGATCAGAGCGGAACAAAAGCTGCGGTGGGTGGATTGCCAGGGGCAAAGGTGTCCCAGAACTCAGCGGCTCAGATGGGGCAGCGGCAGCTGGCCTAAGGCCACATCCAGTAGTTGGCTTTACTACCTCCAAAGAGCAGTGCATCGAATGGAAAAAAAGTAAAAATCTGAAAATAAAAGAAAGACAATTTGGCTAAAATGGCAAAATGGACAACGGGAAGGCAATTAACCGATTTTTAAATATATTTTTTGCAACTTTATGACTTACAACGAGTAGAACCAGACACTTTTTCGCGAGCGTTGTAAATGCGAATTTATTTCGATTATGGAAAATCACTGATTTGGAACTAATTAGCTGCAGGATGGTAAACGAGTTTAAAGGTGTTACTCTACTGCATAAAATGAGATGTTGAGCTTTACAAGATACAAATATGCTTATGTATATATGTATAATATGGCTTAATGACCATTCTAATTAAGATACATTTTCACAGCAATTTATGGTTTGTCTTAGAACCTATTTGATGGACATTTAAAATTAGTTTCAGTATTCTCTAAGAGCTTTTACTTGTTTTTTCTGGCGAGTGGGCACCAACATCTCCTTGCCTTCGCTTGTCACTTCGTTGGACCGCAGTTAGTTATGGAAAATGTAATGGAAGAGGAATTTTTAAATGCCCTTCTTACCCTCATCTTAAAACTAAAATGTGCGAATGTAATTTACTACAGCTAGGTACTCTTTATTTAAGTACTTTAATACCATAAACCGGACTGTATATATCTTATATTATAAATAATAATAACCAACCACAGAACCACTTCACGGAAATGTTTTTCAAGAATTTGAGAATTCGTAAACGAATCCCGGCGAGCAAGACCATCTCGTGCCATAACTCAAAGCCGGATCGTGGCCCAGAACAGCTTTTTGCCGGCCAATTAGGTATTGAAATTATTACAGAGCACTCGGCATTCATATTCAAGCATTTTCTGCGATCGAACGCGAATTGTCGCCGCGAATTGTCATAACTCTCGCTGTTGTCGCATAACTCACCCGATATCTGGATATATTTGCGGGGGGCGGATCGACCGCAGTTGACGGTGTCAAGGTGTCTTGACTCGACTTTGTCTCTGCTTCGGCAATTTATTGGATAGCTTCGCTGAAAAAATAAAAATACAAAATCGAAAACAACAGCCAGCGAGTTGCATCGATCGTCGCTCGATAAACGACTTTTGCAATTGCAACTGCCAGTGCAGCTGAGCTTGTGGAAAAGCGACAAGTTATGAATATAAAATATGCATAAATATGCAATTCAAACGCAGGCAGGGGCACGGGCACTGGCACGAATAAAGCATGTCCAAGTAATAACACAAACTGTAGAATGGTAAACTAAATTATTAAACAAATGCAAAATGCAAATGCAGCCGGCCGTGGCTTTATCTTCGATCAAAGACTAGAAGTAAACGCTGCCAAAGCTCCCGGTCCCGGTGCCGGTCCCCGAAACACACACACTCGCCCTCTGGAGACTATATCTATGATAGCTGCCCACACGATCCGCTGCTTGTCGTCATGCGATGTGAGCTATAAGGTTCGAGCTATTCATGGGCGCTGCTGCTCCTCTCCGATCGCCCATCTTTGGGGCTCCGGAGTCCCGGGCCATCGAAAGCAGCTTAATTTGTTTGTTCTACAAATCGTCGATGCTGGTGAGGCGATAGCCCCAGATATTCACATACTGGGAGGGACCTTTATTCCCTTTCCTTTTCGATGTCATTTGGAGCTTATATACTAAAAGAAGCAAATAAATAAATAAATAAAATTCAGTGTTTTTCTTGGCTTTATATAATCTCGGTCTGAGATGAAAAGAACTCAATATTTTAGATACATTATGGAAATAGGTATTATTAACCGATTAGCCTTGCTTAAAAGGCGCTGTTTGAATTAAAAATAAATCAATATTATCCTTCAATATAAATGAAAATAATCTTTATAGGATCCTTACCATTCGATTTTCATAATATAACTTATAATGATTACGGTCCTTAATGGAAACAAATCAATAAAATGATTTTTGTGGTTTTTACGACGGAAAAATGCAAACTTACCATTAAATCTAGTTGTTTTCTAACAATTTTCAAAATTTTAAATTCATAAAAGAAATATTAAAAAGACATTTCCATTTGGTTTTAATAAATTCTTGGAAATACTTAAAAGAATAGTTTTATAATATATATTCTTTTAGCAATGCCTTAAATAACCACATAAAAACTTAAAATATTTCTGATCTTACCGAGTCTCCTTAAAATGTTTTTCTTGTTTTATTTCATGCATATTTATTTAAGTCGCTCCTCTTATTTTTTGGTTGTATAAATTTCTTCATGCTTTTGGCCAGGTTTTTGGCTGTCTGTTTCTCTGAGAAGTCGCTGGAGCCGAGCCCCTCCGTAAATCATATTTGAGATGTCGCATCCTTAATTCACAGTCGGAATTCCATTGACGAATTGAGGTTTTTACTGCGTTTGAAAATTGCTTTGCTGGCGCCTACTTAACGTCCGTCCCGCAACGTGAAAAGCCACTTTCTGACATCGTCCCTCCTCTTTTTGCTTTGTTTTTTGCGGGTTCGTGCACATTCCGCTGTATTCCGCAGCCAAATTGATGGCGCCAAAATTCAAGAAGCTCCGCGCTTGGACTTGGAAACGGAGGCCATTGCGTAGTCCCAGTGCCCAGTCCCGTCCGCCTGGGAATGGCATCGACAGACGGCAGTCGTCATTCGCATAACCATACCCACATCGATGAAGGGACAGTGCGAGACATTAATATAATTAGTTATAGCTTAGAAGTTTTTAAAAATATTTCATATTTAAAAACCTTCTTTAAAGAGTCTTAGTTTATATTTTTGGCTCTTCAACAGATCAATAAACAAACCTTAGAGCTCAAAATTTTTAAGAAACTATATATTATACTATAAAAATATTAGAACTTTGGCATTTATACCTCTTGTTCACACTGTAACCCGTTGAAGGAGTGGAGCATTTGTCCCATAAATGTCATTTCGTCAGAGTTTTTCACGTCGCCGCTTAGATGTCAGCTCCCTGGGGCCTTGAGAGACCCGCGCGGCCTTAAAATATTCTACGCACAGTCGCGACCGTAATATGAATTTTGAATACAATTATTGCAAAAATGCCCATTCCGCAAAAGGCAAAAGAAAAGCGAATTCTGCATAGTCGGTCACTGGGCTTTAGCTTTTGGCTTAGAATGGCAGCCCTGCGATCGATCCGTTATTTGCGTGCCGATCGAAGGGCAATATTCATTAATAAAAATTATGTCAAAATAATCACGCCACCAGTTGGGCCCGAGTCCTGGCCGCAATGATAAATGAGTCGCCTCTGGGGTGCACTCGAAACCCTTCCTCCGGCGGGACAGGAGCAACTTAATTACATGTGCAAACTCGGGATTTGAATGTCATCATTAGTGGCGCCGCCAAGGGGAAAGTTCTCGTGCTCCGTGTCCGACGCGACACTGATCCGATTCCGATACAGATTGTGCAGTAGCCATATCATTAATTACTTTATTACGGAAATCAAAATGTCAGCTGCTGCTGCTGCTGCTGCTGGCCTTTCAACGCTCTTCGCACTGAAAATGTTTTCAGTTTCAGTTTCAGTTTTCGGTTCGAGTGCGTCCCTGTGTTTACATAATGTGGAAAATTAATGATGAATTTGTTAGCTAAGTGACGCCGAATCACCATATCAGTATCAGCATCACAATCGCAGTTGCTGACGCGCTAAACAAAAGTTCAAAAATGATAAATGGTTTCGATTACACGCCGCGGGACAGGGACATTTTTTAGTCCCCTAAAACATTTGTGGAAAATTAGGGGAAGGAATGGGGCAAATAGAACGAAAGCGGATTAATTTGGTTTTGGAAGGTGTGGAAATATTTAAAAAGCTAAGTTTTGGACAAGAGAAACTTACACTAAATCAACATAAGGTTTGACGATAGATAATATAGGTTTCAAATATAAGGAATTATCTTTATAGGGTAACTTACATTATTTCCTTATTGAAACTGAATCTATATAGGGGACATTACATTAATCTTAAGTACGAAACTTAAGACTATTAAGTTATAAATAATTATAACCCTTTTTTGTAGCTTAGTTTTAGTTTAGTTTTCACTTCAACAATTTGTACTAATTGTAACACAAAATGTTGATCGAAAATTACTCTTAAAATCACTTTAAAATCCTTTCAATTATGCCAACTAATTATTGAAAAAGTATACAAAAGTATAACCATAAAAACCTGATTATGAAAGTCCTCAGAGAAAACAGGTTGTGCAATTTCTCCTTCCGTTTCATCTTAATTTGCATAAGCGCCGCGCACAAATCCGCGCTCCACATTCAACACGCGACTCGGAATCGAAATCGGAATCGAAATCCGAGCTGGATTTGGGTTCGGGATGTATATAAAGAGGGATTCGGATGCATTCGCAGACACAGCCATATCTCAGCCTTGTCCGCGGGGACATTCAATGTGCAGGCATAACAAATGAATTATTGACGTTTTTAAGCAATATTCGCCAATACAGCGCACCGATCCAGACCCAAATCGAGGACCAGTCACGGGTCCGCGTCGAGCTGTTGAGAGAGATATGGAAATTGTCAACGTGGGCTTTCATTTGCTTAATTTAATTTCGTCTCTTTGTATTTTGTCGCGTCTCTCATTTGTTTTAACGTTTTAACGAGGATGTGACTGGGGAACCCAGACAAACCGACGGGGGTATAAGAGAGGCACTGCAAAAAATATGTGTAGATAGTTTTAAAATACATTTTCAGATGTTAAATACTGTAGGAACACTTAAATTCTGATTTAAAGCTGCTTATATTGCATTTAAAAATGTAAAATATATTGAATAAAATATTTTGAAGGTCCAGTTTGAAGTTGAAATGGGCCTGGATTGAAGGATTAATAAGATACTTGACATATTCAGTATAAAATATTTAAAATAGTTAGTTGTCTATTTAAAATCATTATCTCTGAATATTTAAAAAATTTGTTAAAATAATTTCTATTGATAATTCACATAGATAAAGCAAACCAAATTGCTATGTCAATGTAAACTCTCAGAATTCCTTTTTTATTTGGAGAGAACTAATTTTTATATCCATTTCCCTCAGTGCCTGAGCTGGCAAGGAGTCTGGGGACTGGGGACCCGGACCCGCTCGTCTTTCATTTTCGTGACCGACGCGTCTGGCCGGGAATGGGGAACCTCGGGCTGGAGCCCAGGTAGGAGCGCAGATCTTCCCAGGTCGCATGTAAATCCCAGCTCGTTTGGGGCCCGAGAGCTGCTGGGCTCATTAATGAATTTAAATGGTCTCCTTAATAATATTTAACGGCTTCTTTGCCTCGCTTTATGATGACAATATTTTTGTGGCCGGGTCTCTGGCGTACTTAATGGCCCTGCCCTGGCATTTGACAGCTGACAAGTTTGCTGCGGAAACCATGGACGGGGATACTCGTAAAAACTCTCAGCTTATGACGGTATCAATAATTCCCTTTCATAAGCCTCGGTCAATATGGTTGCCAGGTTATCTCACAGATTCCATTTGAAGTGCTCGCAGAGAGAGTCCCAGAGGATAACACATCCCCCTGCTGCTACGAGAGGCAAACTTATCCAGTTCTACAAATCGATTTTTGATTGAGTTCATTAGAGGCCAAGTCGAAATGCCGCAACACGGTAGCCGGAAGCAGGAGGAGGACTTTCCTTATCGCCTGGCAAGCATCACTTTGCACATATGGGGGGGAGGTAATGCCTCCCAGGAGCTTTTCCCGAGCCAAGCACTTGGCCAAATCATTTTTGTTATTAGCGAAAATCGCGCCAGAGTGATTTACTTTTACTTTTGTCTTACTCCATCGCACATTTACTTTGATTCCCCAGCACATGTGATTCCGGGAGGAAGAAGGGAGATGGTCGCAGCATCCTTATCATCCGCCGGTCAGGCACTCCAAAGTGGCAGCACGAAGTGGCAAGTCCCGGGCACAAATCCTAATTGGATTTATGTGTAGAAATGGATTATAGCTTATGTTCCCAACTTGCTGTTTTTTTTCGGCTCTAATTGCAGTTGCCAGCGGGTGGTGAGTGGGGTTTGTTTTTAGATAGACAAAAAAGTAGTTGAAAATAAGCTTTGATTTGGCCTAAAACCTATATTAAATGGTTTCTAAATGCAGCCCAGATAGTTGAAGGTAATTTCTCTTAGGTCTTTGACATGACTCACCTCAGCAGTTGAAAGGTTTTCCAAGATTCACGTGTGTGTTCTACCTGTTGGCTGAGTTCTCAGTACCGTTAATATCGATACACCTTAGATAAGTGTGTTTCGTTGATGTTTATGCTATCGCGATGATCACAAATCTGTGATTTCCATAATTTCCCCTCCAAAAAAAACGAAACGCAACTCAACTCCAAACAACTAATAAGCCCGCGTTGATATTTATGACACGATATCATCTCTGGCCACTCGATCCATGCATGTCTCCTGTGGGTCTGAGCCGGGAATGCAGCCGAGACCAAATGTCTGCCAGAGAACGACCATTAAAATAGGTGGAGGAGAGAGATGAGCCCCCAGAATCGGGGGCCTGTGGAAGAGTTATGCCTTGAATGAAATGAGTATATAAATATTTTATCAGTGGCCAGAAATCAGATATCTCTTTGATTCATAGAGCTAATTTATGGCTTCCTTTTGGGCCAGACCCAGACCCAGACCCTCCGACACCAAAGCAGCTCATTATGAGGCCACACGAGAAAATCAATAAAAATATATCGTACACAAAAATTTGAGTGGCTTGGATATGGAATTGGATGCGGTGGAGTTCGAGGCTGGAACGGCAGCGCATTCCGTACTTATTTCTGGTTATTTGTATTTGTTTGCCGCTAACGAGTTATTTAGAAATCAATCGCCTCTCCAGAGTTATGAAGATCGTACGGGGAGATAGATCAGGCCAATCTCCAGACCCATCCGATCCTCTCTCGGCCCATTCAAATTAGCCCTAAACGTTGTCTACTTTTGCCCCCTCGCGGCCATCTTTCTATGATCCTCCGAGAGCTCCTCCGCGGGCGCATCTCATTGATTTGTAATTCTCGGTCACAGCATAAATTCTGCATGCGAAATCCGATAGCCACGCAGACGGACTGCAGCTGGATGCCCGTGCTATTTTGTGGGCATCATTTGCACCTCGCTCCGCGTCCAGGCCACAAATCTTATTTTATTCAGAGTGCCCATGCGTAGGTCGAGTCCGCATTTGCATAAGCCGCTGCTGCAGACTCCGGGTCCCAGGAACCAAGAACGAATCCCAGCCGAAGCCAAACCCAGACTGAATGGGCACAAAACAGTGGTGATCAGGTGAATAGGTTCATATATTTACCATAAGTACTGAATATATTGATCAGCTGTCATTGAGATAGTGAGTTAAGAAGGGTTTTTTGGGATATAATCTCATTAAAGGGGTGGCGACCTGCGAGAAAGCATATTTCGGTATTCTTTGTATGAACTAAAATTGTTATTTTATGGCTAAATGTAACATATTTTAAAGTATAGTTTAACTTGTTTTTGCAGTGGCATAAAAGCCATATAATTAATGTCTTCACTACCTTTTTATATTAGACTCTTTGGGTCTAAGAAAAAGCTCAAGCTTTGAAAATACCTTAAATAACTAAATGTCTTCACTACCTTTTTATATTAGACTCTTTGGGTCTAAGAAAAAGCTCAAGCTTTGAAAATACCTTAAATAACTAAACATTAATAAGTGAAAATGGCCTAAATAAGTTATGGAAATACTTGAACTTCTGTATTTCCAGTTTTTAATTAACTAAAGTCCTCTTCACTTGCCGCTTGTTGTTAAAATCCAACTTTGTTGGACTTGGGCACATTTATGAATCAACGCCATTCGCGCCATTTCATTCAATAAAACACGAGGAGTCCGCTTCCCCACTCCACCCAACCTCCTCCCCGTGTGTTTTTAAGCCTTTTTTGAGCAATGTTCAATGCACGACATCGCGTTGCGGTGTTGCTAACTCGCCGAACATAAATATTTCGACACTTTTGCATGCGCGACAAACATGTGCGAGAAATGGCATAAAAATATGGCAGTTGGCTGCCAGGGGGATCAGGGGGATCAGAGGGTATTCAGGGGGTCCATTTAGTGGCCAGCTCCGGAGAGGGACTTGCCGAGGGAGGGAAAGATGCAAATTTGTCGCCGGAATATGATCATAATTCATGCAACAAAATAAACGTACAACTTTGAATGGTGGTCGTTGGACATTGAAGGTGTCTCTCCCTGGAACCAAATCCTTTGCTACGGCCCACGCTTGAATATCACAACCGGATGCAGCGGGGATTTTGTGGTCTTAACTCCAATTTGTTGGCCTGCTGAAGGTGCGTTTTTGTCGCGAAATTTGAATTGCCAAAACGATTGGTCTTTGAATTATTGAAGGGCTTTAGACTAAAGCAATGTCCCAGCAATTTGGTTTTAAACTATCCATCAGAAACAAACTAAATTAGAAACTTCACCAGGCACTCTTCAGATAAATCATTTATGGTAAGCTGTGCCTTTTCCCTGGAGATCCCAGACCGGTAGCCACTGGGATGCCAGAGGTGGTGCCTCCTCCATCTCTCGACCGACGACAGGCGCTGCGAATGTAATAAGCGATTAAAACATCTTTAAGCGACCGATTAGCGCAGCGGGCTCCGCGATCCCACTTGGCTCCCGCTGCGTGGAAGTCCAACTCAGAGTCGTGGGATTTGGATTTGGGATCCCCAAATGCAACACGTTACACAGCTCCCACCTCTGGTAGTCGCCCCGACTGGCGCTTCTGGGCATTTACACCTTTAGCTTCGCGCCACATGGGGTCCTGCTGTGGTCTCCACTTCCTCCAGTTCCACCTTCATCGCGGTCGTGCAGCCACCGGTTATTTCATAACTCACTCGGCCTCTTATAAATCTCTTTAATATTATTTTGATAGGGCGCCTAATTGCTGTAAATATTATTTCGGCGGCTGCCTAATGCTGCCTGCCGCCTGCCGCCTCATCGCTGCTCGTTGCTGCCACAACTTTTGTTTATTGATTTAAAGTTGCTGGCCGCCGGTTGTTGTTTGTTTGAAAAGCAATTAGAATTATTATGAGCAGCATATTTATTGCCCGATGAGCCGTTGTGTTTTGTTGTTCTTAGTCTTTAGCTAATTGGGAAAATTAATAGCCCGCGGAGGTGGAGAGGCTGGGAAAGGAATTGCCAATTTCCAATTAAACAATAATCAGTTCTCTGGGTTTGCAGCAGAAACTGAAAAGCGGAGAAGGAAAACGAGTTGGGAAGAGCATTCAACCGAGGCAAAGTTAGTTGAGTTTCGTCTGAGATGTAGAACGCATAATCACTACACTAGTTAACAGGGGTTCTTGCGGGATTTTAGTTTCCCTTTTTGATTTAATATATCGAAACTTTATTATATATGCCAGATCTTACAACAGATTCTACCACGAGGGATCTTGGGAAAACTTCGGTGCTTATTGCTTGTCACAGAATTCAGACTTAAGAATTATTAAAAATGTTATTTATTTTTCAAAAGGTAAACCAAGTAAATAGTATAAAATATATATTAAATAATGGAACCTTTTCTTAATAAAAATCCAAGGTAGTAACTTTCTACTTAACTCCTTAATTTGTTTTTACACAATTCAATTCCAAAAACCATGTAGATCAGTGCCCAAAATCCAGGCTGAGATTGCAGGTGGCAGTGCCTCAAATTATTGGCCAGTTCCTCTTCAGCTTCGTTGGGTTCGCACAAATCTGTGTGATCTTTTGTTCCCATAATTTAAATGTCAAGTTTTGTCTATATTAAAAATTCTTGGGTACATCCCAAGCAACTTCTGATGCACCTTTGTCTTCCTCTTTGGCTGTCTGGCACTTGTCTTAGATCATTCCCATTTCCAGTGTGATTCCCATTGCGATTGCCTCAACCAATTCAGGATTTTGGTGGCTGTTTTGGTTGCTGTTCCCTCTTGGCATGAGCAGAAAATTGCTCTGGTTTGACACGAATATTTTATGGCTGACAGTTCGCCGAGCTGCCCGCTAAATTATCGTAAATATATATCCCAGGCGAGTGTGTAATTTAAGTCGTATGAGGTGGTGGCATCATATTCGGGTCCTGGGAAAATTTAAGCCAGAAAAGGCTTCAAAATGATTTCCTGCTGTAAAACAGAGGAAATAATATTGAGTTAATGGCTACGAATTGTAATATAAAGTTACTGAAATTTACAAATAATTTAAGCCAAAGCTAAAAGGCCTGACAACATGATTATTTGCTGCTCTCCGGCCGACAATAGAAACTGCCTCGCTGTGAGCTCCGCTTTGGAAATTGCATAACAACGGACGGCTTCAGGCGGAGTTAGGGCCACGATCCGCCAGTCCGAGGCCCCGTTCCTCTCCAGGGGAGAGAGCCCTGTCAGGGCTCGGATGGGGTCCCACACAACGACGTGTACAAGTCGGTTATTACTGATATATTCGCAATTGCCAGCGGAGAGCCATTGTAATTTTCGTGTTTTCCTGCAAGAGGGAACCCCAGAGATGGCGGCCACGAAATGTGCGCGATGATAATGACAAATCAAACGATGACACACAAAACGACGGCGATCGTGTTGGGAAATTGCTGGAGAGGAGCGAGGAGCGACGGACCAGCAGATGATTGGATGGATATGCTGCCCCTAAGCCGGCGTTGGCGTTGCCCTTGCCGTTGATGGAGATCGGAGTGAGCCCGAGGGGAATGATGATATTTCCTACAACAAGGAAGTGCCATCCAGTTGTTTGATTGCCGGCCAAATAATTATTTATAATTTATATGGAAACAAAGAAGGTATTAGGGGGAACTGAAAGGGCACAGGAATTCCTGTGTTCACCTGGAGCAGCAAACAGCCTGTGGGAACCATCGCCATATCGCCACATCTCCAGCCAGAGAGAACATTCCGTTTTGCGACATTTTCCAAGGATCGCGGACCGAGGGCCTCACGCTTAACGATATTCAAAATTCATTACAATTGATATTGTTTCGGATGCATAAATACAAACAAATGGGCATGCCAGTCGCCAGTCGCCAGTCGAGGAGGCTGTGTACCTGGGTTCCTGTGTTCCTGGGTTCCTGTGTTTCTGGTCCATCCTCCTCTCCTATCAGCGATGAAGCATCTGCGGACTGTACAAGAAATAACAATCTTGCTAATTGGGCGATTTTAGCATAAACAAATGTATTTTAGCTCTAACTAAACCACACAGCACCGGGCCTCGGCCACAGCAGCCACCACACCGGCCACAATCGTTTTGTTTCGCCTTTTTAGAGAATGCTTTGCATACGAGGCTTTGCGCGGGAGAATGATTCAGGTGCAGGAGGGTTTCAGTCTGGCAGGGAGAAGGCGGCTCCTCCACCATGCAAGATTGTGTCCCAGGCAGCCGGAGATTGTGGTTGAAAGAGGGGCCATGGTTAGCAGCCAGGAGCCAGGGTTAAAAACTGGTGGGTTTTCCTTGAAAGAGGGTAAAACGAGGGGATTATCGAGTAATATTCTATATTCATATTTCCCTTGTGATAATTATAAAACTAATGTGATGTGAAAGCATGACACTCTGCCGTCTATTTCGCAATCCAATCATCGAATACCCATTGAAGGAGAGACGCTTTTCCACCATCCTCCGCCGCAGACGGAGCTAAAAAAGCACATTGAAAGGCGCCGCCGATGGAGGCCATACTCGTAATCGGAATCGCTTCGAGCCAAGGCTTAAATAAATTCGTCATTATAAATCATGAGTTGGAACTGCAGTCGGTTTAATTAATCACCGCTGTGCCCCAGCGGTGTGTGTGTTGTTTGTGTGCAAAAAGCACAAACTGCCGCGATTGCAACTGCCGCGGCTTGCAACTCTACGACTTGCCACAGCGACTCAGCTGCAAGTGGCTCAGCTGGAGATTTTTGAAAAGATGATATTTATGGCAACTTTGACAGAGCTCCCCGAACTGTGCCGTGCCGAAGACGTCGATAGACTCATTCGCAAAGCTCCTGGACGGGATTGAGTGCCGCACGCGCAGTGACCACCACCAGAGAGCCACCGCAGACAGGCAGCACTTGGAGAAAATAATAGAGACTAAGTTGTAAACCAAAATTTAATTATGGGGAAAGAAAAAGGATATAGGAAACTATCTAAAAATGTTTAAAAAATTAAGACTAAGACGCCACCACATAACTAACATATTATAGAATATCTAAAATATTTTTCAAGAACCCTTCCATTTTTTCCAACTGCAGTCTGGTGGTCGCCCGGTGACAGCGACTTGGAGACATCGTCGTGGCGGGCGACAGTTTTTAATCGTGGCAATAATCATAACTGTGATTTGTATGACTCTGTTGGGGCAGCCACTGCGGCGACTGTTGCAACTCCGCTGGCCATATCGGCTCCGCTTCGCATTCGTGCTGAATTATTAAAGCCGCCGGCTTGTCAATTTATGCGACGCGTTCTCCTTTGAAGCTCCTGCTCCAGGCAGCAGCTCCCAGTCATAATGCCGCCCCCAGACCCAAACTCTGGCCCAGATCGGTGGTCGCGGTGATTTGTGCCGCTCAGCGGTGCACCAGTATATATACGGTCATATATATACATTTATATGTTTGTACAGATAGTAACCACATGTCGGAGGTGGAGCGCCGCCTAGTTGGTGGCTCACCAAATGAGGAGCTGCGTCTGCAACTCACAAGTGGTCGCTTTTTGTGGTCTGCGGAATACGTAATTCGCCGGCTGGCCCCCACAAGTTGTCTGCGGGATTTACATTCAGTATAAATATTTATGAGAGAAAATAGAGAAGAGATCATAATGATTGAAGGGTTTTCAATTAGGAGATGGCTGTTCTTTTGGAGTCTTAAAGAGTAACCATAAATCAAGGTTTGTTTAGGCTTTTTAATTTAGAGATTTGTTTTTAAGCTACATATATTTTTATTCCTACAAAAACTATAAATGTCAGAGACTTTCTTGGCCACCAAGATTTATGTTTTCAAGGTGGGATTTTTCGCTGAAATACTGCCGGAACTTGGCAGTAAAAGACCAGGCCAAAGTGGGGTTATTAAGTGCCCCATGCGTGGCTCTCCGTAACTCCCAAAGAGCTCCCGTTGGGCATCCGAATCCGCGGGCCCAGGAAGTCTGTCATATTGAGTGCGCACGAACAAAGAGCTCAGCGAAATTTGTTTCTGCCGCCCAAGCAACAAATTGCACTCCCCCACACAGCAGCGGCCTAAACTTGAACCGACATTTTACATAAGGCGGTATAATATATATATATATATATATATAGGTGCAAACCAGGTAGGCAGGCAGGCAGACCCGCTGAGCAGAGGCCCCGAAAAAAAGAGTTAATTTGCATAATTACGTTGGAGTGGGGCGGGCGGTATCAGGGGTCGCGGTGCATTTTCTGTAAGCCAATGCCGGAGAACTGACTGATGGCAGGGTACACTGAAAAATAAAAGATTCTTTACTAAAGAAACTCAATTTACTATCGACCATCAAGTATCCTGCAGAAAGGGTTTCTTACTAATTTTATATAACTTATTTAGTTTTTGCATGATTTTTGCATTAATATAAAGTTTTGAAAATTCCTCCAATCATAGAATAAAAATTCTCCTTTACATTTTGTATTTAATTTCTAGTGATTTCTTCAATGTTTTCTAGACTGGAAAAGGATTGTGGTAAAAATATTGTCTGAGACAAATTAATCATTAGGAACAAATGTGATAATTATTACTCTTAATTTCAAGAAATGTGGTATACATAAAATTAAAATTAAACTTCAATTGTTGAAATTGAAATTATTATTTTATTTATTCTAATATTCTTAGGAAATCAGATTAGCACCGCTTATCGCTTATAGATTTGCTTGAAAAACTAAATTATTTTCATAATTTAAGCTACAAATTATTAAATATAAAATAAAGAATGAAATTGTTTTAAGTGCACTCCTTGCTGGTGGGGCAGGGGCAATGGAAAAGAGTGCACGAAAACGAAACGAGGCACGAACAACAACAGCAAACTGGGGAAAAAATGAAGTCGCTTTATCATTTTTAGCTGGCGGCGCTGTTTGGCCAAAGTGTGGAAAATAAATGTATGGAAATTTGCATACGAATTTCGAATTTCAAATGGCGTTGGCTCTTTCCACCTCCGCCATTGAATTGGAGTTGAGGATTGGGTCGGTCGCCGGGTTGGTGCCCCGTTAGGTGACTCCCACACTCGCACCGTCTCTTTCTGGGGCGACTCCCGTTCCACCGGGAGCTCCATTTACCTCCAGCTAATGCCAGTTGGGTGTCCATGGTCACTTGGCTCAGGTCACGCCCACCAATGACATCATGTTTAATATATATAAAATAAAATATACATCCAAATCATGTTTAATATATATAAAATAAAATATACATCAAAATACTCCTAGTATTTAAGGTAATATTCTTATGACAAATGTCTTCAGCTGTATAAAGATTATTAAAATTATTTATATCTAGGAACTCGAAAAAGATTTTTATTTAATGAGTATTTATTTTGCATTTTAAAAGTACTATTTTAATGAATAAATCCGAAAAACAGCTGGGGTCTTTGTAATTTATTTTAAAGCAATTACACAAAATTTAATTGTTGGACTGTAGAAAAAGATTCAATTAAAAAGTGTTGTAGAATTATTACAAGATTTTTTCCAAAACAAAAAACAGATTTTCAGCTGTTTTCCAAGGGCTACTACAAATGTTTTAAAAATTCCCAGTCACTTATCATTGCTCATTGAATGCCCAGTAGTTTCTATAGTTTTTAACATAAGTTTTAAAAGTTTTAAGAGCAAGTAATCAAATAAGTGTTATGTTAATCAATCAAAATGTTCTTTACAGGTTCGTGAGTATTCCCCACTTTATAAACTATACTCATTTATCGTTGTGATTCGGTAATATTATTTATTATCACTCATTGAGATGAATATTTGCAGCCACTGCCACTGCTGGCGCTGCATTATTGCGGTCTTTGTTGATTTAATTAATTAAATCGCAGTTGTATTTTTAATTGATTGACAGATTAAAAACAAAACCAATTAACAATTTTAATACAAACGACAACCGCATAATATGCCATAATAAAGCCAGCGCCAGCTGTCCCCAGAGCGCCGGAGTTTCCATCGGGCAGGCGAGAAGGGGGAACCGGCATTCAAACAGATTGAAACACCCACAAACACTCATGGCGATGTCATAATCCGTTATTCGCATTAACAGCGATTTTAATTAATGAAATCACTCAAGGGAAGCTGGCCAGAAACAGGAACAGCCAGCGATGGCCCGCTGGACAAACCGAACACTAATTAAAACCGTGCGGGCCGAGTCAGGGAAATGTTTGTTAAAACAATTATTGAAGTGTAGTTGGCTCGGTAAAAAACCCACTTTTAATATTGCTTTAAAATAATTAAACTTTATTTATCACACATAATATAAAATACTTTTTAAATAAAGTTGTCAATTATATTTAATTTGCTGTTTTAGTTTTCGTTCAATATTCAAAGTCTGGCAAAGGAATCAGTTTATCCGTTGAATTTCCTGATCAGTTTGTTTCAAAGTATTCCGGCTTCTCATTTTCCTTTTCCCGTTGAATTTCCTGATCCATTTGTTATCACCTCCAATAGATTTTATAATCCAAGAGCTAGTTGTGGGAATAAACCCATCAAATCGGCGGGTGGCACCACAAATTGGCGACAAATTCGCATAGAAATTGCAAATTCGACACAAAACGCATAAACATCTCCGGCGAATGGCTTTTGTCTAAATGAGAGCGATAAATTCGGCTAACATGACGTGGGAAACATGAGTGCAGAGATGGCCAAAACTTAAAATTCATATATTGATTTTACCATACAAATAACTACATTTAATTAATAATGGCAAAGCGAAGCCGGAGACAAAAGGCTTGATTTGAATAAACGGTTTCCCACGACGACGGATCGATGGCGGGGAATAAGCAAATATATCTTTCTGGAGTCGGTTTAGATTAAAAAAAAAACCCAATTCGCACGCAATAATTTGAGATCTCATCCGAACGTTCGATCGTTCTCATTGGCTATTCATAATTTCTAGTTCGACCGGCGATTCGATGCGGTGGTGATTACAATGTGATTTAGAAATCGAAAATCAAGCGGAGCGGGCAGGTGGCGGTGAGTGAGTCATGGAACTGGTTTAGGATCAGTAGCGAGAGCGTGCCGATAATTCAGATCGTCCCCGTATTTATGGCCACGTATGGGAAATCTGCAACTGTCCCCGCAGCTCTGTCTTGGCAGCTCATATGCAAAGCAGCAGCCAGTGGACGAGAGCCAACGAAGATGTCAATAAATCTGCCGCTTTGGCCTTGTTTTGCATTTCCGCCAAGACGACGCAGTCATCCTCTCGGTTCTCGGGTCTCGGACTCCGGACTCAGATCCCCATACACACACGCGAGCCGGCACAGGTAAACAGGCTGCGAGAATCCCAGAATCCCAGCCAGATCCAGATACAGTAGCCCCACGTCAAAACGAGGTGATTTAGAATTGTCGAATTTTATTTAAATTGGATGCAAACATGCGAAATTTATTGTAGAAAATCAATAAATAAGAAAATCAGAAACCGCAGAGCGAAACTTGATCTGGACTCGAGTCGGGATCGGGAAGATCAGCGGCGATCGGAGGAAGGAAGAACTCCTGTCCAGGCACGAACTTTGTTTTGATAATTTCCTGGCCGGGTATCCGGGAATCAGTTTCGAACTCCCTGCACTTCATTATTTTATACGTTATTTTATTCCCTTTTGCCTTTTATTTGTATATATCGATTTTATTTTATTGAGCCCACTGCGGTTCATTAAAATTTCGTTTTCGGCTAATAAATATTGAGATGGGTGCAGGGTTTTAACCAGACTTAACTTTAAATACTCTAACAGTAAGGTTAGCTAATAATCGAATACATTTTTAATAATCTCTGATAAATAAACCATACTTTAAAGTATTAAAAGAAAATGTTGAGAGTTACCAAACATAAACATTTATTGCTTTCCTCAAAGAGTATTCCTAATTCCTGATTACCCCGTTTTCTTTGCATTTCAAAAGAGTTGAGGAGGAGCAAAGGACACTCGACATACTCAAAATCGATGGCTGCGATAGGAGGAACCAGTCCGAGGCTTCCTTCTCCCTGGACATTTGCAGCTCAGCTCCGTTCGTGCCTTGTATCTGATTGTCGTGGAGTTTTTCGGGGTCCGTGTTTAATTAACTCGAATTAGAATTTCAGAATGTCCCTTGGAATAAGTGTTTACGCAGAAAATGTAAATAAGTGTGTCCTGTCAGCAGTTATGTTTTTTAATGAGCTTTAACAAGGCTAATTAATATGCAGAAAATATGTTGAAAGTGTTTATAAAGATAGAAAGGGTTGTCACTGCTTTCTAATCGAGAGTTATTCTCTAAGGAATTTATCCAAGTTAAATTCGCTAAACTCAATTAAAGTTCATCTGCAACATTATCAACAATGCAACCAGCGAATATTTCTCATTTGAATGTGGCGCCCTAATCGGTGATTGACTGCGGAATTTCGCCAAGGCAACGATATGGCCAACACCGCAAAACTGGCTCCAATTCTCGGTTACCACAATGGCCAAGACGTTGTGTACGTGTGCGGATGATACACAGATATTTGCGGGGAATAACTCATGCAGATTACCCGGGCCGGCTAATGAAAGGCGAGCAAATTAAGTGGGGAAAATATAATTGATAAACCCCGGGGCGAGTTCTAATTCTGGCCCTCTTTATCGGCCACCATTAATTAGCCACTTGATTTATGAATGCACAGATCCCGATAGGCTAGGCCTAGGCCTCGGCTAGCTGGCTTTAGGCCAGGCTCTTAAATATGAGCCGCTTTTTATCGCCTTAAAGAGAGAGAGAGCGGGAAAATGTGCACTGTAGGAAATGCTTTTTGTTATAACATTTGTTATTTAATTAAATTTAATTTCTCTCAATATAATCCCTGTCGTGGGCTCCTGCCTAACCAAAAACGAATATGTGGACTTCAAAAAGCACCTGTCTGGCTTGTTTAAACTTTGACTCTACGCGTTCTTGGCCATTAATCAGCTGTTGCTAAACGGCTTAAACGCCAGTAGCCATGTTTCTCCACCAATCTCTCTTTTGTAAATGCATCGAAGGAGCGCGAAACCGGCCAAAAATGCCAAATGCTCACATCGATAGGGATCGCGCCTGCAGCTTCTAAGCTGGCGAACGGAAATTGCAGACAAAAACAGGACACTACAGGACCCAGGACATGCGTGGAAGTGGTTGCGCTGCAGGCACAAATTAATTAAGCTCATGTTTTGCGCATATTCCCTTGGAATTAATTGGCGCGGAGGGTCCAGGTCCTGTACCAGGACAATGACAACTCGATAAGCGCACATCAACGCACATTGCGCAGAGGCGGGATCCTGCGATCCTGCGATCCTTCGATCCTGCAGTACCCCGATCTCAAGCACCTGTTCCGCATTGCTCGTGGGTGAGATATCGAAAAGGTATCCCGAGTATCCTGACCCCTTCTTCTTCCCCGACTCGTATTTCATTTCCCGGGGGTTGAGCTGCCCATTTGTGTCATTCGCCTTTGGATCGTCGAGCTTGCTGTTTCGGTTTTCGGGCATATATTATGTAAAAAACGCAGCGCTATCAGAGTTTTATGGTTTGTTTGTCATTTTAACACCTTTTAAGGTGCGCACATTAATTAGAAGCGCAGCGAACCTGCGCGACAGTTTCGAGGAGCACGACATGGCTGCCTCCTGCTGCGAGGCTGCTTATGAAAGCGAAATGGTAACGAAAAATGTTGCACATGCCCCAAGAAATAGAGAATAAAGGAAGATAAGCCTAATGTCATTATGCATATACACACACCTATTGTGTGGAGTGTCAGCTCTATTTTCCGGCAAGGGGGTTGAAAGAAAAGGAAATTATGCAGTTTTCTTTGAAATTACCCTTGTTTACGATATTAACTGGAACAATGCTGGCGTTAATCAATTATTTAGAACACTTACCACTTAGAACACTTACTTAATGTTAATGGGAAATTTATTTATTTAATTTATCAGGGAAATTTCATCCTTATTTGTAATAGTTCTTACTATATTTAAGTATATATTTTGTAAGTAATTTAATGACAACTAGTAGTTTCATTTTTTTCTTAAGGATAATAATTATATTTGTTTTTTTTTTGTTGAGCCAAAAACGTACCCATTTTTTTCAATAAAAGGAAAGGGGTTACATCATAAAATTGTAAAAAATTGGCCAAAAATTATAAATTGAGTTTTAAATGCAGAAACGTTCTCCATTAAAAACTAAGAAGAAAAAACCAAACCAGACTGAAATCGGTTGAGTTTAGGCAAAGTTACGATCAAAAAACCACTGAAGAAGTTCCCGATTTTTGAGCAAAAAATGAACCCATTTTTTTCAATAAATGGAAAGGGGTTACATCATAAAAATTGTCAAAAATTGGCCAAAAATTAGAAATTGAGTTTTAAATGCAGAAATGTTCTCCATTAAAAACTAAGAAGAAAAAACCAAACCAGACTGAAATCGGTTGAGTTTAAGCCAAGTTACGATCAAAAAACCACTGAAAAGTTTGCGATTTTTGAGCAAAAAATGAACCCATTTTTTTCAATAAATGGAAAGGGGTTACATCATAAAAATTGTCAAAAATTGGCCAAAAATTAGAAATCGAGTTTTAAATGCAGAAAAGTTCTCCATTAAAAACTAAGAAGAAAAAACCAAACCAGACTGAAATCGGTTGAGTTTAAGCAAAGTTACGATCAAAAAACCAGTGAAGAAGTTCGCGATTTTTGAGCAACAAATTTGCAATAAAAGGAAAGGGGTTACATCATAAAAATTGTCAAAAATTGGCCAAAAATTAGAAATTGAGTTTTAAATGCAGAAATGTTCTCCATTAAAAACTAAGAAGAAAAAACCAAACCAGACTGAAATCGGTTGAGTTTAGGCAAAATTACGATCAAAAAACCAGTGAAGAAGTTCGCGATTTTTGAGCAACAAATTTGCAATAAAAGGAAAGGGGTTACATCATAAAAATTGTAAAAAATTTGCTAAAAATTATAAATTGAGTTTTAAATGCAGAAACGTTCTCCATTAAAAAACTAAGAAGAAAAAACCAAACCAGACTGAAATCGGTTGAGTTTCGGCAAAGTTACGATCAAAAAACCACTGAAGAAGTTCGCGATTTTTAGGCAAAAAATTTGCAATAAAAGGGAATTTGCAATAAAATTGTCAAAAATTGGCCAAAAATTAGAAATCGAGTTTTAAATGCAGAAATGTTCTCCATTAAAAACTAAGAAGAAAAGCCCAAACCAGACTGAAATCGGTTGAGTTAAAGCCAAGTTACGATCAAAAAACCACTGAAAAAGTTGGCGATTTTTGAGCCAACCACGAACTCATTTTTTTCAACAAAATTAAAGGGGTTACATCGTCAAAATTGTAAAAAATTGATCAAAAATTAGAAATCTAGTTTTAAATGCAAAAAAGTTCTCCATTAAAAACTAAGAAGATAAAACCAAACCAGACTGAAATCTGTTGAGTTTAAGCCAAGTTACGATCAAAAAACCCTTTAAGGTGTTAACGATTTTTAGCTAAAAAATTTACCCATTTTTTTTTCAAAAAAATGTTAGGGGTTAACCACCAAACCCGGCATTACACCAACAGAAAAACAACGAAATAAGACACATTCAATACCGAAAGCTGGCTGATTAACGTGCAAGTCGTGATCGGGCAAAGGCGTTGCCATAATTTGTCAACACCCCAATATTTTACGAGCACTCATTGCGATATAATTGGGCCTCAAGTGGCGTATGAGCGAGGCTTTTGCTTTTGTTGCCCGTTTATTCGCGACTCGAGTTATTGTGCGCATCATAATGGCCGCCATATGTCGTCCGCCGGCGATTTACGGCCACGGTCCGTCCGCACCTTACTCCCCCCGATAATCCCCAAAATCCGCTCCCAAACTGGCTCCCTTTCCGCCCACGTATTCGTCTTATGTTTTATGTATCAGAGCGAGCAACTGAGTTATGTACAATACATATGGAGGTGGATATGCACACGAAGAAATAAAATTGAAATTTCATTTTAAATTAAATGAAAAAGGATTAAGTCCTTAAAGGGAAAATAGTTCTGTAAATGTAAGAAATACATTTAAAAAAATTATCTTTGAATATTTTAGTAATATCTGATTATTGTCTGTTACTATAGCCATTCCTCTTCCACTTACCCTGGCTTATAACTAAAAAGATCATCCTTTAAACAGCTTTATAAACTTGCCTTTTGCCTTTGAAATCTTTCCAAATAAGAAATACTTAGTCGGATCTTTGTTTTAGTTTTTAAATACATTTTTTATTAAACTAAATACAAACAAGTTAAATATTTTACTCACCGTGCAGTACCTGTATCGTCGTGGAGCGCGATATATTGTAACACGCCGTCTGCGTCAGACCATTGTGTCAAATATAAATCAGATCATTTTTTCCGCCCGTAAAGCAATGCCCAAAAAGCGAATGGCGAATATACAAAAATAAAAAATTAAATGAATAAAAAAACAAGGCAAAGTATTTTTGTTTTTATGGCCCAGAGACGGAGCCAGAAATTGGCATAAATTTTGAGAGGCAGGCAGGGTCGGCTTTTAAAAATTTTTGACAGACTCTTGGTGTCCCGTAATCGTTGGGGTTTGTATCGTATATCTAGATCGTGGCTCTGCCTCTGTCTGTCTTCTCTTGAAAGTGCTTTGATTGTGGAAATTAAAATTCAATGCACATTAAAATGACAAAAACGAATCGCAGCGAACCCGAAACCGAACCCGAAACCGAGTCGGGGTACATTAAAAAGTCATGCCGTATCTGACAAAATGGTCAGCACCGAAATCAAATCGGCCATACAAAAAAAATCCAGCCATCAAAATGTAGATCATTCGTCATTGAGGGTACAAAACCCCATAATTTCGATGGCAATAAATAAATTTAACACGCCACCGCAGCCACTGTATGCATAATGTGGCACAAAACTGAGGGAGTCCGATCGGGATCCAAGTTTAGACCCTGGATTTTATATACAATTGATAAAGATACGAGATGCGGAAGCGATTTCTGTTGATTTCTGCATTAATCATTTATAAATAATTTAATTCAAAATCAAACAATTATAACCAGGGTTTAAAGTCCCTCAAATACCCACAATGACCATTGATCAAAAAAAGCCAACGAAAGCCAAGTTGAGCTCTCCGGAGGCCAAATTGATTTGCCTTTAATTTCTCGCACGTTGTTGATTAATTTCCCCGAGAAAAGGCGATGAAAAAGTGTGCGAATGCGAGTCCTTTGTCCCTCAAAGAGCATTCAGAATACGAAGAGCCTTTGCAGCAATGTGTATTGCCAGTGTCCGTCGTCCGTCAGTTTTTTGTGCCGACAACGGGCGGGAGAAGCGAATCCTTTGAGCCAAATGGGCGTCGATGAATCCCCTCCTTTCATTGCGCAGGAGCAAAATCAATGCTTTGGGCCCGTGGGACACGTAATCCGGATTGCGCCATTCAGAAAGTGTAAATGAAAAATCTGTTTTTGGAAGCATTTCGGCGTGAAAATGCAATATTGAATTCATTTTCATTTAAATTCACCAACGCAAAAAGCAATTACACAACGCCCCAGACTCTCTCCGCCTCTCGGTTTCCTCGGCGAAGGACAGTGAAATAAAAATTGAAACAATTTTTTATGTAAAACAGCCGGCTTATCCCCACGGCCAGGGGCTCAAAGGGGGGCATAAATAATAAACTGAAATTAAATGTAAATATGGCCTGGGACGGCAAAAACAAGCGGCATTCTGGCTGGCTGGCTGGCTGACAACAACTCATAAATTGTGCCCACAAATCGCGCGGCAAGCGCACAAAATCTGTCACCTATCAAAAATGCCCTAAAAGGGCATAAGTCTCGTCTCCCCCCCCCCAATACAGAGTCTGATTCCGAATCCAAATCGAATCCGGTCCGGGGGCTGAATGCGCGTGCGCAGCCTTCGGCTGACAATCGATGACAATCAATGTTTGCATTGCATTATTATTATTGGAATAAATGAATAAAGTATCGTGGATCCGCGGCATGCAGTGACAATGGCTCGACACATTCTGATGCTGCCCCATTCGGGGGATTTATGTATGAATGCCTGGGCACAGATCTCACATCCCATCCCAATGCGTCCTCCGCCGCAGTTCGGGGGAATTCTCAGAGCTCCGCCGGTCCAGTCAAAATCGCCATCAAAATCGAAATCGGTAACAAGATCAGTGGAGGCAGGAAGACCAGTGGCCGAAGTTAAAACTGTGCAAAATTAGGAGCATATTCTTAGGGTTTTCTAAAACAAGAAACACAGGGTAAGCTAATGGAAAGTATAGCCATTAAATATATAAGTTATATACGTTTTTTTGTAATATTTAAATCATCATTTCTTGAAGGACTGTTACCTTAGCTCGTGTTAATTTAAAATTATGTTGATTTGATTTGATGTATTTCCTATTTTTTCTTTCTGTGTTGTGAGCTGTATCCGTGTTGACATTCCTTGTAGCTTGTCGCTTGTACCGCTGTCGTTCGCCACATGGTAACTGGAGTTTTCAGTTTTGTTCCTCCTTGCCAAACAGCAATCATATTTCGCAGGCCGATCGACTAGATCGGCGATCCGGGTTTTGGTTGAACAGAAAGGCACAGTGGGACTATTATCTGAAAAATTATACAAATATTACAGATGTTACACCATTTACTAAAATACAAATAATTAAATATGTATCAAAGCTTAAAAGGCAGTAATATTATGAATAATATAATAATATTAACATTAACAAATTATACAAAAATTACTATTTAAATTATAAAAATTGTAATCGTATTAAATTGTTGCAGGGACTCCACTTAAAATTCCCAAGTGCGAATTTCGCTCAAAGACAATGCAAATTGAAGTTGATTAAAAGCTTTATTATGAACTAAAGTCTGATTGAGTTACTTATTAATAGCGTAAAACAAAATTCAACATAAAAAACATGAAATATAAGATCACAAGTTTAAATATAAATACAAAATTAAATAAAATAAGCTTATAAAAGGTTAAAAAAAAAGCCTCATTTTATGCGCTTTAAGCGCCTTTGACCCCACAGTGGTCCCACCAGAAGCTTATACATACTTTATATGGAATAAGTATACGGAGAACACGAAATGCATATGATTTTGAATCAGTTCGCGCTGAATGCCAACGAAGCTCAGATTTCTATCATATTTTGCATAGAATGCCCCGCTATATACGAGTTTAGATGTTCGATCGGAGAGGAGAAACCGAGACCTGGTGACGATTGCATCTGCCCGATCCGATCCTTGGTTGGTTGGTTGGTTTGGCGGACTATTTTAATATTTTCCCCCTGCTGAAATTCAAATTCCAGGCAGCCGCCGTAACAGCCTTAACAAACCTCCCGACTAATAATGCCGAGGGAAGACAATGCGACGCCTGCGAGGATTCCACAGCTCCCCAGTGACGGGCGGCCTTTTTCTGGGGCCCGCGAAACAGAATCAGAATTGCCAGACAGCGTGTCTCTGGCTGCCTCATTTATGCAGCAGATCGGCGGAGCAGAAGGTCTCCTCCTTTGACTTTGACTGGGAGCCTCAGTCAGAGGATGACTCTGGCCGCTTTGGCTTTGTTGTCGAACAATTTCTTCGACACCTTTTTTGCGCCTTTGCGCTGCCGTTGGATCACTTGACGACTTCGCACTGGGGATCTGCATTGCCATCGCCATCGGCATCGGCATCTGCATCTGTGTGAAAAATGGAAAGCCCTTTTTGGCAACTGGACGTTGCAGATGATGTCCCTGTACCCACTAAATCGCCGAGAAGTACAGGGGAAACTCTGTAGTCTGAAACACTGAAAAACTTTGAGTATATTGAAATTTTAGATTTAAATCTTGGCTTAATTATATTCTAGAGAGTCTAAAAATTCTTATTACTTTACAATTTATATATGATATAATGTCCCTGAAATCACATTTTAAACTTAGGATAGTTCTACTGTATCCAAGTTTTGTGGGCTGCCAGGGGACATCAAAACGGAATAATATTTATGATCATTGCGATATTTTTGTGTTTCTCCCTGGCTGTATTTTTGTTTGCTTTGTTGTTCCCTCTTGTCCATCTGTCAGCACTGCCCTCTGGACGGAGGAGAGAGAGTGGCTCTGGCGATGGGTCTGTGCCCTGGCCAAACTTTTGCTTTATGTGGCACGGAATGCGGTGGTGCCCCCGCTCCTTGCCACTGATTTACCGATATGTCATTGAGCGATTCAATGCGATTCACACGCATTCTCCAACGAGGATGCGGACTTGGTCGCGAACGGGTTCAAGCCGCCGCCGATTCACGAATTGTCACCCTTGGATGGGATCGGATCGGATTGGATTGGATGGGATTTGAATGATTCGCGGATGGTGCTGGGACACAAAGGCATGGAAAGATGATGCATAAATCTGCATGCCCAAAGCCCGGCCTTCTTGGAATTTGTGGCCGCTTTTGATAGAAACAAAATGTGTGGTGTTATGAGCAAATAGGAAGTGGGCTTCAGGTTTTATAATGTCTTTACTTTAACGATTTAATACTTTATTTAATGCTTATGCATTTGTATTTATATATACCTAACTTAATAATGGCAAACGTTATTAGCGATTTAATAATTTAATCAGACTCCTCGGTGTGCATTTGAAGGATTTCGATGAGTTTAGTCGCGTGTCCTTGGGCGCTCTTCCCATTCGATTGACTTTCTCAGCTGAAACTGTCACTTGCAGGCGGAAACTCCTTCGCCCCGGGCCAAAACTCTCAGGGATTTCGCTGGAAAACAAACTTTTAAATACGTCACGGGGTTCACTTATGCCATATCCTGGATAGGGAGGAGTGGAGTTGCTCTGTTGTATGTCAAAAACAATAAAGGAAGTGCAAGCCAAGTGGCACAAATTTTTATTGAGAATTTATAATTGAACGGCGGAGCACACCTGAGGCCTGGTCACGCCCACCTTTACCGCCCCCTCTTCCTAATTCCCCACGGAGTTCCATTTGTAATTGAATTTGACGTTCGACTGTCGCGTGTTCCATTTGCGGGCTGTCTCCCGGTGACTTGCTGTCATGTGGTGCGGCGATGGGCCATGTTTTTGGGCCACTCCCATTCGCACATGAACAACATAAATGAACTCCATGTGGAGTCCAAGATTTGCCGAAAATATCTAATTGACAAAATATCTTAAATGGAGGAAGGAGAAGGAAAGTAAGCTAAATGCACTGGAAGAAAGGGAACTTTACCCGATATATAACTATAATCATTTTCTAAAAAGCACCCATAATTTCCTAATTACACTTATTTAATTTAATTCTCAAAGAACTAATAAAAATCCAAGTTTAATTTCCTAATTTCCTGGAAACTTCAAGATGATAAACCGCATTTTAATTAATTTTCTTTCTCTGCTTGGTGGTAGGGGTTGGATTTTGTTGATTTTCTGGGTGGCATTTGGTGGCTTTTCTGGGTCATGTGGGGTGGTGGTGCCAGTGGTGCTGGCAGGCAATAAGTAACAAAATAATTGAACAATTATGTCCAAATGTCCGACTGCCACTCATTATGATAGACAAAACACGGCGTCCGGCTGACGGGACTTGATCCGATGTCTATGTCCGTCTTTGTCTTGGCCGTGCTCCCTCTCTCTCTCTCTCTCTCTCTCTCTCAATGTCTCTGTCTCTATCTTCGTCCTTGTCTCCGTCCGTGCTTCCTAAGCCGAGCGTGGAATGACATTTATAATTACCTCGGGGTATTTGGGGAATAATTTGCCCGTCCATCGCATCGCATCCCCCTCTCCGTTCCCGGCTAATGGCCGCACAAAACAGAACAGAAAAAATTACCAAAGGAGGGCAGGAAAAACTCGGCCCAAGTGTCCAGATTTCCCCAGAAGCAGCAGCACCACCATTTCCACCATGGCCACAAGGCCAACACCCGCGCTGACCACCGCCCAGGGCTTAATGAGCCGGATTTCGGCCAGGGAACAGGGAACCAACCAAAAAGAAGCCATCATCAGCAGCTTTTGTTCATCTTTTTTTTTCCCAAGTCCTGCTCCTCCTGCCCCGTCCTGTGCTTGTGCTTTGTGCGCGTTTTTCCTGTCCTGCCAACTGAAAAATGTTATTGGCCGCAATTTATATGAAAACTGTGCTCACGTACCACATTAACCCCCTTGCATCCTGGATGCTGGATGCTGGATGCTGGATACTGGACGCCTGGCAGCAACAATAACTCGCCCCCTCGAACAGTGAAAATGAGCAAATTTTCTAAATGAATAAACTTTGCCAGCAGAGAAATCCCAAGGAGAAGAAGGCAAAAGGAAAAATTAAGAAAATAACAATTAGTGGATAGCGACTGAAAGATACCGTCCAGAGAGATATAAGGAGTTTCTGAAAAGCCGGTAAAAAATATACAAATAAATCCTACCACAATTTGATACATCTTTTCCGTAAGGTAAAAATATATATTTAGGTAAACGAAAGAGATATTTAAGAAATATATCATATAAGAACTTGGAAATTATTGCGAAATTGAGAAAGGAAATCCCAAAAGTATTCAAAATTAAAAACAAAAATTGCATTAATATTTCCTCTGTCTTTAAATAATAATTTCTTGTACAAAACGCTATACCCTTTCTGAAGGAGAAGCCTCATCCGATCCAGCCCATTGTCCTGGCTGGTTTGGCTGGAGAGATAGAGAAATATTACCGCCCTTCGCCGGGGGTGGGACCGCTGGGGCAGCGTCCGGCGACATCTTGGGACTGCTACGTGTGGCGGCGGCCAAGTGGCAACGTGGCTAATTCTTCCATGAGCTCGCAAAAATTAAGAAATTAAAAAATTGCCCTGCGCCCTGCCTGCTGACGGTGCGGAAAATTCGTTTGGCTGTTTTTGGCATTTTCCAGAATTGGCTGGCAGCACTTGAATAATTGCATTCCTTCGATGATATTAGTCACCGGTGCGGCGGCGGATGCAGACACAAACACACAGCAGCGCCAGGGAGACTCATTTATATAATTGTTTATGTGGAGGATATATATCTCCTTGATTAAGGGATATAGCTGCCAAGCTTTTGCATAAAGAAATTAGAGAGGAAAAGACGTAATGACTGGGAAGAGAATACCTTGAACTTTATATTGGGGTTTCGGGAAGGTAATTAATTATTATATTATAAAATATAAATGCTGGCTTTGTAGTTCAACCAAATGAACTCTTCGGGCAACTCTGAAGTACAAATAAACCCTCTGCCTGGCAATATCCTGTTTCTTATCCAAATCTTGCCAATTCAAACTGGATCTCAGATATGGAACACGCTCTGAAAATTCAAAAATAGTAACCAAAATGTGGTTGAATTACCAGCACACTCTTAAAGTTAGCTGGATAAATGTCTGTGTATATTTCATATGACGCATAATTAGAGGAGGAACTCGACTATGAAGCAGCCCTCGAGGCTCAGACTTTTGTTTATTTGGACAATCTGCCCGGGTTCATCATTAAATAATAATCACTCAGGCAGAGGGACGAGGGCGACTGCAGTTTAATGGTAATTTGTTACGCCTAAACGTGAGCACGCGCTGTGCGGTCACCTTGCTGCGTTCCTAAACTTCTGCCCTCCGCCGCAACTCACCTGCTGGAGACCCCTCCTTTCCAAAGCTTACACAAAGCAAAATTATGTGTGAAAAGTATTAAAAATTTGAGGCACAAACAATTAGATTTTTGAGGGAGAGACACAACAAAATAACAAAAAACATTTCATACTTTTCAAAGAACATACCAAAGGTTTATAGAATATTTCAGGATATTTTCTCTCAGTGCCTCTTCCGCTTAAAACTAACTCTATAACTAACCGCAGGGCACACGCAACGGGAGAAGGTGGAGAAAAGGTAGCAACAAAGGAACCCGAATCGGTGCTGGAGTTGGAGGTATTTCGTGACTTTATGGCTTTCGTGTCGCGGCCGTCGAGCCTGTCAGCTCCTTGATTGACTTGGCCAGCGATCCTGGGAGGGTGGAATTCGACGGGGCACCCAGGAAGAGAATGGGGGCGGGGCGACCACCCTTGTTTGCATATTACTTAATGGCATTTGCACTTGAAGTGTGCCAGAAATTACCTGTCCGATGACAATTAACTTTTTAACTCATTTCTGAAACTGTTTGCTCGCAATGCGGTACACCGAACTATTTCCCTAAACTCTATCTTTCTGAATATACACTGGAGAAAATACAAGTTAAAAACATACATAGTTTAGAAGTAAAATTGGAGTGAAGTTGGTGTAGGGTTGGTGAAAGATTGGAGTAAGTTTGAAGTACAGTTAGAGTATAGTTGAAGTAATGTTGTTGAAAACTCAGACTAAAATGAAAGAAAAATTAAAATTAAGTTAAAGTAAAGTTAGAGAAAAGGTAGAGTTAAGTTGTAATAGAGTTGGAGAAAAGTTGGAGTAAAGTTGGAGTAGAGTTGCTTTTATATTGGTGAAACATCATATGATTTTAGCTAATATTTTCTTTATACAAATATTTAATTAAAAACTTATGTAATAATTATTTTCATAGTTATTCTTCTACATTTCCCTTTCTCCTTTTTTATTTAGCCTGATTTGCCCCATTTTATAATTGTTTTTCTTAGTGTATTTTTGTACCCCTCTTAACCGCGAGTCTATCAAAAGTTTTGGCTCATAAACACGAATGGCTCCTGGAGCGCTTATGGCGAAACTTTCGCCGGGGAGGGCTCTTCCAAAGGACCGAGGGGCGATCAATCAGGAGCCAACCCCCTCCTCGAGCCAGCTACTCGGGCAGTCAACACTTTCGAAGGTCCCTTCGCCTCCTTGCGGCCACTCCAATCCTCCGTCCAATCTGTGCATATGTTAATTCAAGTGGAATTAATTGTTTCCGGTGTTTAAGTTTTTCCGCAAAGGCGAATTCTCATTCATAGCCGGCGTCTTGGTGCCTCGACTGCGGTCAGGTTCTCCGACTCTCCTCTAAGGACTTCCCCAACTGCCAGGCGCAACCCTTACTCCGCCACCCTGGGAGCCATTTGCATGCAGGTCCTGGGCTCAGGACTCCTGGCCACATTTGCCTCAACGCCCTCGTTTCGGCTTCGATGGATTTTTGACTTTTATATTTGATTTGAAATGTTGTGGTCGACTTTTGTTTTGTGTTGTTGCCACTTAATGAGGCCAGCGGCGTGGAAGCAATTTCTTCAGGGCTTTGCACGGATTCAGTGTTACAGGAGGTAGACATTCAGAGTCCTTTTCAGAGGGTTATCTGTATAGAATATAGAGCAATCCGAACTGAGGTAATTAAATAATAGTTTTAAGATATAAAATCACAAGTTTCATTTCGAAAATTCCTCTTCTTCTTATATCCAAAATGTACATGGATTAATCGTTGGAATTTTTAATTAGTCCACTTTTATTATGGCTACATCCGCGCAGAAGTCTGTCCAGGACTTTGGGGTTATTTTTACCCGGTTTTTCCCTCTTTTGGCCTGTGCAGCATTCCTTTGATTCCATTTCATTCTTGTGCATTTTTTACATATTGCCAATTTTTCAGCACAACCATCGACGACGGGTACTGGTAATTGTGATTGATTCCTGTGTGTCTGTCCGCTGCAGTTTGATGTGTTTTTAATTAAACTTGTACCGATTTATATACGTATATGCATAAATACTTGGCATATGGCTGCAACGGAGACCGAAACCCGATGAAAATCTCTATTGAAGGCCGCCGCCCCGCCACCGCTTATTGAGTTTAAATTTAAGTTTTGCGTCAAATGAAAAGTAAACAACATTTCCCAGGGTGGATCTCCGGTGGACAACACCCCTTTCGAGGACTATCTGCAACCCCGCATTGTCATCCGTTTTTCTCGTCGTTTTCCTGGTCTTGTTTGCACACATGTCATTCGAGGCATTTTTGTGACAAATCGCTACCAGAGTGTTAATAACTGCTGCAACACGAACCCATCAAAGTCACCCCGGCGGAATGCAAAAATAAGCGGAGAATACATTTGCCATTTCCATTGTCCGACGACATGACATCCCAATAGATCACTGCAGATGTGTGCCTCCAGATTAGATAATGGCAGGCTAAAAGCCAGTTAACTGGTGCGATCTACAAGTCCAGATAGCACGACATATGGCAATGGGCACTCGATGATACCCTCACTTGGCAGCGCCTTTGATTTTTGACAATGGGGGAAAAAACGAGAGATTTTTACATGAATTACTCATATTGATCGAAGGATAATGCGCATTTTACGCTCAAAGTTTATCTTTTAGATAGAAAATTTGTGGATTATCTTAAGTGAAAATCTGGAAGAAAACAAGGCCTTTAAAATCTAGTAATGTAAATCTTTGTATTCTAGATTTCTACATTAAAATATTTATATAAGAAAACTTATGTGAATTAAGGTTGTAATTAATTATAGGTTTTTTTCCAGATATTACCTTAAAAATCTCTAAATTTTAAACACTAACCTAACAAGTTAACTATAGAAAGTGGTCTTGTAATATTTATTTTACAAAATACATTCACAGCATTTTATTTTTATTCGATTTCTGCTATTCACATAACAGGCAATTTGGAACGTAGTTTAATTTAATCTGGAAACGAAACAAATAACTCCACAAAATAACTAACTGATGGACATTTATTTTAATATTCTCCCGGCTGGCTACCATCGACGGATCTGAGGTGGGGATAAAGGTAACGCCGGGCACCGATTTTTCCTAAAGGGCGATTGATGGGCAGGCGGCTGGAGGATGTGACTGTTCGGCAGTTGGCAATTTCGCAATTGAAATGCAACGTTGATTTTGATTTGAGTTGCAGAGTTATTGAGGCGCAGCCCGTTGGCTGCTGTTGCAACCGGATTTTTTATTGCAGTTATTGACACGTAACAATCGCCGTGAGCCTCCGCAATCCCAACTCTCCGAATGTCACGCCAACATCCGGCGATTTTTTTCCCCCTCCCAATTGGCGGGCGCGTCACTTGCTGCTGTCGATTTTTTGGCGCTTCCGTTTCCGCTGATATTCAATTTTGTTTGATTGCTGTCGTTTTTAGTTGAACGATTTGTTCACTTCGGGCGCGATGTTTACATTGAAACCTCTCGATGGGAGGCCATATTTTAAACTAGGTTTCATACCAAAATCCCTCAGCCTTTAGATTGCTTTTTAGAGGTGGCTTTTTTCGATATTTTCAAGGATTCGTGCTTTATTTCTGTCCTACAATTACCGAAAAAAGTACATTTTCTGTGTATCTAATTAAATTATATCAAAGCCAAGGGTAAAGCCTTTTCAGAGTGTGGGAATAATGGTTCATTCAGGGGCGTCATGTGAACCTGAGGTCCTGACATATTAGCAGAAATTATGAACGCTAAGCGGATTACATTTAACACGATTCGCCGGAGGAGAGCAGCTCGGGTGTCCAAATATAAAAGGCGAATCTGTCCGGAGTCGCGTGCCTTGCTTCGAAATCCGAGCGGGGGGCCCAGAAACGTGTCGGAGCTCAGGTCTAATTATGAAATTAAATGCAAATTAAAAATCCCATTCAAAGCATTCTGTAGCCGGCGTTGCGAATTCAAGTGGCCACCAGGCAGGGGGGAGTTTCCAAGCAGATCCTAAATCGTCCTTGTGCCGCCTTCCGTTGCCATGATTCCCTTGCCATTTAGCTTTCGTTACTTTTGGAGTCTGGCCTGATTTGTTTGCATAATAATCGGAAAGCGTTTCGTCATTGTCGTCATCATCATCTGACTGCCGTCAATATTCCGCTCATCATTCGCCCCATCATTATGCCCAGATTTTGGCCATAAAAACGAGCCAAGTCTAAAGAAGGGGCGTGACTTTTGGGGTTGGAGAAGGCTGGAGGAAAAGCTGGCTGGAAAATAAGAAAAACATATTATTCAATATTTAAAAGTTCGGCTTCCTTCCTGCGGAACTCTCTTCCGCTCGAGTTGATCGATGACGCTGTTCTCTCCGCGGGATTGGGGGTGCGGTTCATCCCCCGGGATGCTGTCATAGCTCTGCGGGGCTTTTGGCCTCACCTCTCGCCAAGCCGCCACTTGGCATGATAAATTTAATTCCGCTTCTATTTTGATGGCACTTGTCAATTCAAATACTTTTGTCAGTCTCTCTTCGCTTTATATATGTATATATTTTTTTTGCCCTTGTTTTTGTTCTCGCTGAAGAGCTGAAGGGCTCTTCAGCAGCAGCCACGCCTCCTTCTGCGCCCACCGCATTGTGCGCAAATGCTGCGAAAAGTTGAAGGATTTTGACGCATTAGAGTGCTCCCCCAGGGGCGAAGGATAACTGGGGGAGGGAGGCGGTGGTGGGTGGTGACACCTGCAAGCAAATGAGTGCATTTGTTGTAGTTCATCTCAATGGATGACAAGGTGTCGAGCAGCTCTGGGAGATGACTCCAATTACCCACCGCAGTTTCGCCTCGACGCGCAAGTTTTCAAGACATTGTCAGGTTTTCAATTTATTTCGATGCTGCAGGGAAAAGGGAAAATGTATGATGGTAAATAAATAAATTCAAGTAAAAAATGTAAGGATAAAGTCAAAAAAAACTAGCAGTATAAGTTTAAGTTGTAGAAAGTATCTATTTTGCTATTATCTAGGCTTGAAAAATAGAATTTAGGCAAAGGTTTAGCATACTTTTAGGAAGCAATTCAATTTTAAAGTAAAGGTAAATTATAGGACGGGCTAAAAAATAAAACATATTAAACTTGAAGTATTCATTTATGTATAAATCTTAATTTACTAATTTATTTATTTGAACTTATCTACTTTGATAATGATTTTTTAGCAGCTTGAACCCTTCTATGTGAGTTTAAAGTTGATCTTCTTTCTAATTTTCGATATATAAAACAATGTTCAATATATAAATAATTTTCTTGAGTTCAAATCAATTGGAAAGTAATTTATATAATATTATTATTTTTAAAGTGCACCTTAAGAGCGACCATTGTTCCAAGTCGTCATTTTTAGCTTTCATACCTTATCTAAAATACAAATTTCTTCATGCTCACTATTTGGTATCTGGTATCCTCAAAAAATCACTAAATAATACATTGAATTTCTACTTTTTTTTTTACTATTCACACTATCCATATTATTCCCTTTGCTTATGCCTCAACCTTCCCAAATCCGGCTCCATTGTGTCCAACATTAACCACTAATGAAACATGGACAAGAAAGCGATCCCCGAGCTGTGTGCCGGGGAACCCCCCATGACTGTTAAAGCACTTAACTTTCCTTGTAATCAGCCGGGATGGACACAAGAGAGAAGCAGATACCACTCCACCGTCCATCCATTCTCCCAGCTTCAATTTAAAGTTTTCCCCCCCCAACGAATCGTACTTTCTCTCTCGGGAGTTCTTGCCCTGAACTGGGACCGAAAATGATGACTTAATATACGGAAATCACGAAAACTGATGGATTCCTCTGGGGTGTTTTTTACTTGACACGAGCACTGTGTCCTTGTCCTTGCCCCTTCGAGTGTGGTGCCCTGACCCTTGGTCCTGGTGTGTCCTGTTGTGCGACAATTTCACGCTTCTCGGACGCCGCTGACAAGCTGACAGCTGCCACTTGAGCGATGGCGTTTATTAGTTATTAAACGGCGTGATTTATGCCCGCGGCCAAGTGCACCACGGAACCAATGCCAGTCCCTGGGATGTGATGCTATCCATCCCCTGAAATTTGGCGGCGTAATAAGGTCGCCGACGTCTCCCGGAGCGCGGTGGAATCCCTCCCTCGAACCGGACATCTGCGGTTCCGCGACGTCAAGAAGGGGAGTTGGGAGTTGAGAGTTCTCCTCTTTTAAGGGGATATTGTTGTGGAGGCTCTGTGGAAATGAAATATTATATATTACATATTGGGATTTCTTTCCCATAATTAATTAATGCCCGGAAAAGATTCTTAAGGCTTCTCCAATTAAATTTTTTGTGTGAACAAGGCATCATTTTGTAGCTTTTAAATATGCTGTCTTATGTTCATTTATATTTATGATGAAATTTATTTAAAGACTGTTGGAGAAAACACCTCTCAATTGTATCTTTTCCAAGTCACAACCCTACGAATCAGAGACCCCACCGGGCTGGCAATGTTGATACACATGTAAAACTGATTGATAACAGTTCATTGTTTGTTCAATTTCCCGCTTTTCGGGAAACTATAATTGCCAAACTGTAGAGTCGCATAGAGCAACCCCTGCAATGGGACGTCGAACCCTTGTCGCCCAGTCAGTCAGTCTGTCCATTTGACTTTGCCCAAATTGAGCTGCCTACTGTGCGCTGCTGTTTGTTTATACTTATTTCATTTTCACACCCCCTTGCGGGTCTTCCTCACCGTCTTCCACCAGAGCCACCCCTTCATCCACAGCCTCATCATCAGCATCGTCGTCATCATCATCATCATCATCATCGGTCTCAGGTTACTTTGTTTTCCTTGGCCTCCATTGTTTGTTTTCGTTTCCGTTTCACTTTTCGCTAGGTTTGTTTGTCATTTTGAAAAATGCGTTTTACAGTTTGGTTTTTTTTTCAAAATTCAATTGTGGACGGCCGCAGCCCGCTGAAATAAAAACACCCCTAGGAAGGTATCTGCCTTATCCTCATCTGCCATCCGCCTTGACTCCCCCTGCGGCTAATAACGTCCTCGTCAGTTCCGGCAGCTCAGGTCTCAGTTTTGGAAGGTCTCACCCCTTTTTTTTAGATGAATCCCTGCTCCCTGCTTGTGCTTTTTGGTGGCAACACCAAATTATGGTTGGAAATTTTAACGCAAATTTGTTTGTCAGCGATTTGAAAGCCAGTGGGATGTCCCCCAATAGGAGCTATGATTTTCCTTAAAAGAAACCATCTTAATAAGTGTCAAATTTTTTCTATTTATAAATTAAATAAGTTAAGCCTGTTAAGGAATATGTAGTTTAAATACTAGGGGAATGTGAAAAACCCTTCTCGATTATTGAATAAAAACTTAATACTCTTAAAAGTTTTAACTCAAAACGAAATAATGCAATAAAATTCTTAAAAATCATGTATTGTTCGAGTCCTAAAAACTCTTCCAATTTCAATGTAAATCTCTCCTATTTCCCAGCCCAGCTAAATCAATTCCAATCGCAAATAAACCCCGAGGTGGGAACACTGGACTTGGTGTTGTCTCTAATCCTGAGACACATAATCCCGCACGCGCTCGGGGGATCTCCGCCGTGGAAGTTACCCCGTTCTGTTTACAGTTTGCTAGAGGAGAGTCGGTGGCAGTTGCGCTCCATTTGTCATCTTCATAATGGGCGCCGGGAGTTAGCCGTTGGAGCGTGTCATCGTAGCCATATCTCACGGATTACAAAACGAGACGGAGGCGCGTCTAGAGGGCACGTGTCTGGTTTGGAGGAGGAGCGAGAATTAGAGATCACTATCGGACGGAACACGAATATTTATGTTCACCTAAGACGGGGCTTTAGCCCAGGGTTCTTCCTTCCGAGGCCTAATGACACGTAAACCAAGTCGTTAAAGGTTGCCCTTCCAGCTGAAAGCGGATCCAGAGCTGGGAATCTGACACAGAGCCACAGAGTTCAGCCCAGGGATTAACTTTGTGCCAGGAGAAGTACAGAAATTAAGCATTGTATCGTACTTAAAAAAAATAAATATATATTTTTTAGCAAGAAACATTTGATTAAGTTTTTAATGGGGCTTACGCCATTTCTTGTCAAGTGTAATTTGTGCAAAGGACCTACATGAATTGGGCTAACCTAAACAAGAACTGGACTCCGCCGGGCTCCCAAGTTGGGGATGACTTGCCAGCGGCTGCTGTCAGTTCTCATTAGGGGGCAGCCGGGCCGAATTGATTGATTTATTTTGGCAATTATGTGCATTCGATTAAAAGTTGAACTCGCAGTCACGCGGCGCTAATATGCTGAGACCCCGGCTCCGCCCTCGTCTAGCAAAGGAGAACAAAAAAAAAACAACATAAATCCCCAGAAATATCCCATGGAGCTGGGGGATTACATGGCCCCGAATTGAAAACCAATTGCGACGGGAATGAAAAATCGCGCCAACAAACCCAGCGGGTGGGATGGGGGAACTGGGAGCAGGGAGCAGGGACGGGGAACAGGAGCCAGGAAAGGACCTTCGGCGCGGGGATGCGGTGGCATGTGGCCTGTTTACAATGTCGCTCGACTTGGACAAGGGGATTTCTTTGTTTTGGTTTGGTTTTAATTTTGAGCAACGAATAAATTAAATCAACCGACAGTCGAAATAATTGCCGGAAATTGGTGACTTCGTTGAAATTTTTTCTCAGTCCTCCAATTGAGGGCCAGCGGAAGGGGATTTGGGGTCCAATGCTTAATAAGATTATACGTGACCCGACGAGCAAGGCTTCCATTAACAAGGACCCGGGAATGGAAAGGCCGGGCTCAAAATTGAGGCTCAAATGGATCGTGTGACGGACATGTTAAGCTCGGGTTCCGGCGATACAAAGAGATTTATAATTATTATTATAATTATTAACATTAAATTAACTAAATAATAATATACCATAATAATTTCTCTTTCCTAAAAGCTAAAGAATGAGTTGATTTTAGAATAATCTCAAGCCGCAACTTGCCGCCTCTCAATAAAATTATTTTTCCTGATCAAAAGCTCTAAAAAACCCGTATAAATATCATTGGCGCGACTGATCAGAATTTAGTTGACTTGAAAGTTTAGAAGAAAACGTTCTAAAGCGCTGACAAAAACTGAAATAACAAAGAAAGCGCTTCAAATAAAACTAAAACAATATTTTTTACATTAAAAAGGTGGACAGAAAAATGTTTGAATAAAACTAAAAACAATTTTTTGAAAGTGAAAACAAGCAAGGTCATGTTATTACTGATTCTCAGATTGCAGTTCCCTTGCAAAAGCTTTGATAACCTGTATTAAAGTCATTCCCACCTCCGATCGAGGTTTAGTTTCAATTAAAGCTTGCTGGAAGATGATTGTCGGTGTGCCAGTGTTTTGCCTCATATTGGGGGTATTGCCAGCGTTCTTATCGCGTAAGTTGCAGATCGTTTGAAGGAAATTGCTTTACACTTAAACATGTAATATAAAGATTCATAGTTTCCGATTGTTCCGATTTCGTTACTATATTTGTGGCACATTCAACTAATCTAACTAATAATGAAAATTAGTGACTAATAAAAGTCACTTAGAACCTCAGTAAGAGAGTTTACAAAGCTCACGGTTGTAACCCCGCATGTGTGTGATATTAGATACTAAATATACCATAGATTAAAGCATAATCAATTTATCATATTCCTATATATTAAACAAGACTAAACCCTTTCTGCAGCCACTCAGGGTCAGGACCTGCCGCAGGAATGTGGCAAGCTGCGGGAGACGCAGCTCCACAACGAGCAGGAGCTCACCGCCCCGGACGAGTACACATGGATTGGTCGTGTGGGCTACATGAAACCGGATAATCCGAAACCCGCCTTCTTCTGTTTGGCAACGCTGATCCACCAACGCTACGCAATCCTGCCCGTTCACTGTGTCAAAGCCGGTCCGTACACAATCGAGTTCATCATTTTCGGCGACTGGCGTGCCAACGAAAACTTCAAGGTGGGTGACTGTCGTCTGGAGAGGGGCTTCACCACCTGCTCTCCGGCTCCGCAGGCGGTGGACATCGAAGAGATTGCAATGCACCCGCTGTACGAAATTGGCCAGCACGACTATGACATCGCCCTGGCCAAGATGGTGAGGAACGTGGTATTCTCGGAATTCGTGCAGCCACTGTGCCTGCCGCCCGCTCGCGAGATCGAGGGCAATCACATCTCCCGGCGACTTGAGATGGCGGGATTTTCCCGACGGAATCGTTCACTCGAGGAACAGGCGGAAGACTTTGAATGGCGGCGAAAGGTGACGAGGCACACGACCAGCCTGGACTTCTGCATTGCGGCGACCGTGCCACTCAGGGTGACCTTTACCCAGAACCACTTGTGTGGCGTTAATCCAGGAGCGATTACCCTCATGTCCGGGGCGCCACTGATGGACGTCGAGGTGGTTGACGGAAAACCACGGAACTTCTACCTCGTCGGATTGAACACCTTTGGAAAAGAACCTACTAGGTCTTCGCCGGTCTCCATAGACGGTTTCATGCGCATCTTGCCCTTTAGAAACTGGATCCTGAAAAACATTGAGTAGACTAAGCCATTTAATAGAATGTCTTAATAAAAATGTTGAGTAATATAAAGCTTGAAATAAATTCACCCATAACTAGGGGGAGTAATCACTCAACTGGAAATATTTAAAATATCAAGTCAATACTTCATTTGGAAATGTTTGTATATTTATGAACGAAGCTGCAATAAAAAGTCCAAAAACTTAAGAATCTCGAGATATTCATTTATGTTGCCTTTGCTTACAGATTCAAATATGAGGGAGTATTGCTAATAATTGTAAAAAAGTTGTTGTTGTTCACAACAAAATAATCTTTTAAAACGCAAAGCTCTCCAAGCCGGATTTTCTTTCATCGATGCCCACATTTCCGTTCTCAATGCAACGATTTGCATTAAGCAAAAGCTTTGATAACCTGTACAAAATATACTCTCAACTACCGATCGCGGCTTAGTCTCGATCAAAGCTTGCTGGAAGATGATTGTTGGTCTGCGATTGTTTTTCCTCATATTCGGGGTGTTGCCCTCGTTCTTATCGCGTAAGTTACAAATCGTGTGAAGGAAAACCCTTGGAAAATCAGCGTTTAATAAATAGTAGCTTTTTTTACAATAGTATACATTTATTTAATGTTGTAACTTTATGTGTGACACACTCGAAGGTGAGGTAAGAACTGACTAAGTGACTAATATTGGTCACTGAATTCCAGAGAGATTGAGCATCAGTCAAGAGACAAAATACTACAAAAGTAAACAAAAAATTGACTTAAACTCAGTGCAGAGTTTGCAATTCAATATATTATGTTTCTTTTATACTTTTAATCCTCTTTGCAGCCTCTCGGAGTCAGGACCTGCCTCAGGAGTGTGGCAAACTGCGGGAAACGCAGCTTCACAACGAGAAGGAGATCACCGCCCCGGACGAGTACACGTGGATAGGTCGTGTGGGCTACGGGGAGTCAAGTTATCCGGACACCAAATTCGATTGCCTCGCCGTGCTGATCCACCAGCGCTTTGCCATCCTCCCGGCTCACTGTGTTCTGACCGAGGATACCTCCGGTAACAACACAGCCGTGTTCATCCTTTTCGGCGACTGGCGAGCCAACAGGAACTTCAAGACGGGCGACTGCCGCCTGGAAAGGGGCTCCACCACGTGCACTCCGCCACCGCAGGCGGTGGACATGGAGACGATCTCGGTGCATCCACAGTTCAAGTTGGGAGAACACGACCACGACATTGCCCTGGCCAAGATGGTGCGGAACGTGGAGCTGTCGGAGTTCGTGCAGCCTCTGTGCCTGCCGCCCGCTCGCGAGATCGAGGGCAACCACATCTCCCGGCGGCTGGAGATGGCGGGATTCATTCAGGAGCACTCGTGGAACGAGGCGAAGCTCCTGGACGTGGAGTGGCGCCGGAAGGTGGCGAGGCACACGACCAGCCTGGAGTTCTGCATCGCACTAATCGAAGCACTCGACGAGTTGAAACTGTCCCAGAATCACCTGTGTGGCGTTGAGATGGAGGGAAATAACTTCATGTCTGGCTCACCGCTAATGGAAGTCGAGGTGGTGGACGGAAAGCCACGGAACTTCTACCTGGTCGGAATAAACACCTTTGGAACCGTTTCCGGCACTGCCTCTCCGATTTACATAGACGGATTTATGCGGATTTTGCCATTTAGGAACTGGATCTTGAAAAACATTGAATATGCCTTGCCATAGACACTTGTCCGTCTTTACTTTACAAAAGGAAATTAATGCACATTAATTACATTTCAGAAGAGAGATCTGTAAATATTATTTAAGTTCGCAATTGTCAAGTTCTCCCAGCTTGCAGTTTCTCAGAGAAATTTTTCCTCTGCCCAAAAGCTTTGGAAACCTCCGTAAAAATCATTTGTTCGATTCATTGGCATTCAGTTTATTTAAAAGCTTCCTTAGAATAGGTTAGCTGGTGTTCAAGATGGAAAATATTAAAGAGAAAAAAAATAAAGATATGTAAAATACCAACATATTAGTTTATAACATTCAGTTGTTTAAAATTTCGAATAAAAATAAAACATAGTTGAAAAGTAAAGTGAAAAGTGATTTTCGGAGAGTCTACAATTTTCATTAGTTTGCTTTGAGCAAAAGCTTTAAAAACCTGTATAAAATTTATTCTCACAACCGATCGAGGTTCAATCAAAGCTTTCTAAAAGATGGTTGAAGGCATTCCAGTGTTTTTCCTCATCTTCGGGGTATTTCCCGTGTTCTTTTCGCGTAAGTTATAGATTAAGAAAAACCTCGAAATTCGGTTATTACTTGTTTAGTGACTTTAAACATTTGAATTCATTAATAACATTTTTTCAAAACTGTAAACTAGACATTAAAGAACTTAATAAAAAGTAAAGACATGATAAATTGTAACTTGACTGTTTCAGTTTGTGATCTTCATATGTAATATTACTCTACTTTTAATCTTTTAGTTAATTTGACTTTCTTTTTATCTAATGATCATTAACCGGAATCAGTGCCTTAATAAACCAGTATTATTTTCCCAGAAATCCAGGGACAAGAGCAACAAGAGCAGTGCGGCAAGCTAAGGGAGAGCCAGTTCTACAACCACAAGCTCTTCACAGCCCCGGATGAGCACACCTGGATTGGCCGCCTGTTCCACCAGGAGCCGGATGAGCCTGAACCCGTATCCGACTGCCTGGCGGTGTTGATCCACCAACGCTACGCCATCTTTACTGCTCACTGTGCTCTCTTCGAGTATCCCAGCACCTTTCCAAAGTACATCCTCTTCGGGGACTGGCGCGCCAACCCGAACACCAAGACGGGCGACTGTCGCCTGACCACTGCCATCACCCAGTGCTCTCCGCCTCCGCAGGCTGTGGACATCGAAGAGATTGCGGTGCATCCGCTGTTCAAAGAGGGTCAACGTGACAACGACATCGCCCTGGCCAAGATGGTGCGGAATGTCGAGCTCTCGGACTTTGTGCAGCCGCTCTGCCTTCCCCCGGATCGGGAGATCGAGGGAAACTACATTGGGCAACGGCTGGAGGTTGCGGGATTCCAGTACCAGCCATCGATCCGGGAGGAGGTGACCGAAGAGCTCGAGTGGCGGATAAAGGCGACGAGACACGCGACCAGCCTGGAGTACTGCAACTCGGTGACGGAGCCCCTGGTCAAGTCGAACCTCACCCAGAACCTTCTGTGTGCCGTGGGGGTCAAAACGAATTTTCTGCAATCGGGATCGCCGCTAATGGACTTTGAGTTGGTGGACGGAAAGCCACAGAACTTCTATCTCGTGGGAATAAAGTCCTTTGGCACGATTGGGGGTTCCAAAACGTGGACTTTCATTGATGGATATATGCGTATATTGCCATTCAAGAAGTGGATCTTGGGAAATATTGAATGAAAAAGTCACCAGCCAATTTTTAGTTGTAAATATATAAATATGGCTTTCCAAAGAAACTTCATTTTATATGGGCTTTTCCCCTCTTTGTTCGAATTCCTTCATCCTTTTTCTCACTAAAGTCCCTCTGGACCGAAGCCCACCTGCCCTCCCACTTTATGACTAACAATTAGTAATAAATCCGAGGCGTATGGAGCGAGCGATAGACCATTTCGGAAATTTATTTGCCAAACTGCTGGCATTTGTCTTGAGTATTCTGCCTGTCCGGGATAAATCAAAACTTTGCTTGCCATAAATAAAAGAATGGCTAATAATTACAGCACTGTCCGTTGGCCTGGACAGGCCCATATCCTTCCGTGCTCCTCCCCCGCCGAAGCAAGGAAATGTAAATGAGTCTCCAGCGACTAATAAATTCCCAATTACACACGGACTTGGCCCGGCCAGGGACGTCGGACGTCTGATGGCCAGCACACCAAGGTCCACTCATAAAACTATGCAGGCACACCCTCTTCCCTCGACCACCCCCCCTTGAGCCGCACCAGCAATAAACTAAAAAGCATAAATTTCTGAAAACGACAAATTCATGCACTTGGTTAGTTCTGTGGGGTAGAAAAAAAAATGGAAAATCAAACGGAAAACACGGAAAATCACAATTACGGCGAGGTGAGAGGGGTTAGTCCAAGGGGAGGGTCCTGGACGGAGCACTCAATGTCCAATTACGGGTGACGACGACGAGGCAAATGCCGACATCTGTGACCCCGTGCGAGAGATGGAGATGCGTGAATGCCCTCCGGCAATCGCATTTGTTCCGATTGCCTCCTGCTCCTCCTCCTCCTAATGCACGAGATGGATGTCACCGATATCGGAATGGTCCACAGAGGAGGCAGCTGATGTCATTAAGTAAATATGCGCGGGTCAGCTGGATATCGATAAGGATCGGGACTCAAGCATATGGGACTCAATTGGGCAATCGATGGGAGCTTAAAAGTGGCAAGTTATTGGGATATAAATTATACATTTCTGCAATCAAAATGTTACAACTGAAGTTATTTCCTTTAAAATATTGAAATTTTATATATCTTTTTTTTTTAGGTATATTCGATCCCCTGAACCAATTGCAAACTGCAAAGGTGTACAAACTTTCGCAACCCAAAGTTAGCTCCTTACCTGTTTAAGGTAAAACTAGTACATCTGCTTTTTGGAAGATTATTAAATTACTAACATTGTTCAAAACACAGTATAAACTAACCAAATTATAAACTATACATATAATATACTAAAATATACTTTAGTCTTAATAATCCACAAAAATACGGTTGAATTACCCCTCGTTTTTGAGCAATTACCATTGCCTTGGAGTTCCTAACAAATTCTCACCGAGGTCGGGCCTCGTTAAAATTCCTGCGAAATCAGTGCGAAATGAAATGAACACTAAACAGGCGAAAAAAAAGGGAAAAAAAATATTTCGTATCCTTCCTTACATATGTTTTACGATACTCGTGACTGTGTGTGTTTGGGTTTATACGAGTGTGCCCGCTGTGGGGGCTTCCCCCTGGCTCATTTGTTGGGGTGGGTAACAACCCCCTCCCATCGGTCGTTGATGTTATTCGTTTTTATGCCTTTTTGCATACTTTATATATATATTTGTGCAAAATTTATGTGCGCTATTGTTTTTATGGCATGCACCCATTTCGCCCCCAAGTGCCATATATGTATGTACATACATTTATACGAATACCCCATCGTCCTGGAAGGAGGCCGAATGTTATCCTTGTTCGAAAGGCATTTTAATGCCGACCGGGGGGTTGGGTGCACAATGGCCTGGCATAGGGATTGGAAATGGGGGCTGGGATCGGGTTGTCCTGACTGTTCTGGCACTTTTCTGCAAATTATGGCACATGCGGCGACGTCGGCATTATGCCTGATCCTTTCGCCTTTGATATGGCACACAAAGTATGTACATATATGTATATCTGTCCATATGTAAATCCGTATATGCCGGAGCTCTGCCACTTAAGCTGCTTATGTGGCAAATACATAAAATAAAAATAAAATGGAAAGCACAAATGGTGTGGCACAAGAGAGAGTGTGGGGAAGGCGAAAATCCTCGCATAACGAGCGCTTTCCCTCAGCCATATTTGTGTTATTTTATTATCATTTTTCCTTGACGTTTTTTTGTCCTTGTCGAAAGCTTCTCGCACAAAATGGCGACTTGTTTTAGTTTTCTCTTCAGTTTTCTCAAGTTTATTAAGGAATTATTTAATTTGTATTGAGATAATATCACTTCTTAATTCAAACATTGGAAAGTAACATATTTATTTGGAATTAATCCCATTTACAATTTACAATTTAAAGGTTTAATTTGTTTCTTAAAATTCATTTAACTTAAATGCATTTAATTTTGTGGCATCCAAAGTATATATTCTCTATACAGTCTTAAAGTTTTCTTTCTGTGCCAGCATCTGCTGCTTCGATTTGTGCCGCTGCTTTTCTCTTAGATGCGAATACTTACTTTTATATCTGTCAGATATGAGTTGCCATAAACTGTACGTGCTGGTGCGGGGGGCTTATGTGTATCTGCGTATCTGGATAAATGTATATATATACAAATATATGTATTTGCCACTGATACGAATCCAATTTCTCAGCGGCAACAATAAAATACTCGGCACTGCCTTCATTGGGGGCGGAGCTGTAAGGCTGAAACCAAATCCGAATCTGAGGCTTCTGCCCGTCCTGAGCCTGCGACTGAGACTGAGATGACGATAAGCGAAAATGGCGAACCGCCTTATGACGCGACTTAACGGGATTCCCCGCGCCCTGATTATGGGCATAAATACGAGCCAACCCCCCGACCACTACACATGCGAGGAAAATTTAAATAAACTGATAAACGAATCCGCACTAAGCCCCAGCCAACGTTGATGGCTATTTCAGCTGATGTTTTCCAAAAGATTCAACTGCCGAGAAGCAGCAGAAGGTGCTCGTACGGCAAGAAGTAAAGGCTAAAGTCACAGGATACGAACAGGGAATACCCTTGGTAAACTAAAGAGAATCTGAATCTTTTTCTTCTGTTTATAATATAAACTTTATATATTTTGAAAAAACCTATATACCCTTCGTTACTTAACAAATACCTTGTACAAAAATGAAGACAGGCAACTGGCAAGCTGCTTTAATTAAAGCCAAAAGCCAGAGGAGTTAGCAATGCAATGGTGGCTCTGCCTCGAAGCAGACCACAACCGAGGACCTGGATGCGAAGTCGCTTGTTTATGACCCGCAGCGGTTGCAGCGATCAGATACAGTATCTTCACCTGACACTGCGACTGGGCCCGCCCGATCCTGGTGCTGGACGTCGGCCGGTCGGTGGTGACAATTTATGACATACAACCTGGAACAACTTCAGCTCCTGCGAGTCCTCCTGCGAGTCCTCCTTTGGCCCAGCCCAATGGATGCCGCAGTAGCCGCTGGCCAATGGCCGGCGAGCTTATGAAAATCATAAACATTGAACGGCGGCCGACGGTGACATCCGAGCAACGAATATGCATTTTAATAAAATATCCTAAAAGCCACATAAATCACATCCGACCGGGAGCATCGCGTGTGCCTTTTTCTCCAGCGGAGTTTATCTGCCGGCAGTCGCTTAATGGGTTTACCAGCCACATGGAGCTGCTCCATATCTGCCGCTTCGTGCTTTGTATTGTTTTCTTCATTTAAGTTAACTGAACTTTAAGTTGAAGCAGGAATACATTTCACTTTTGTTTCATTGATCTTTATGGACTTTAGGTTATTATAAGCTTTAAATTAATTCATAATTACAAAGTTCTTAGGAAGACTTGATGTTATACCTTTTCTCATATGAATTAATTCAAATAATATACATCTTTGAAGTTTTGGCATTTTATTTGTTAATTATGAAAGTCTTAGCATGCCCAAGGCCATGTTAAAAATTATTTAATCTATGCCCAATGCTCCCTTAGGCCCCATCAAGTGCCAACTGTCAAAATATTGAAAAACCGACACTTTTCGTCTAGACTTGGACAGCCTGAGGCTCTCTCAGTTGGTCATACTTCCCGGCCAATTATCAATATGTGTGTCTGAGCTGAGGAACTGGTGCCGGGTGCCGGGTCCCGGGCATCAGGATCTCGAACTGGAGCAGCTATAATTATGACATATGACGGCTCTGAAGCCAGGACCAACGACCCATGTCAAAAAGTCGCCGTAAACACGAGCATAATTTGGATCGGAACGGAGACGTGGACGAGGGTCTTAGGTTCGTGGAATAATGATGCTGGACTCTTGACACATTTGAGTGCTAATTTTAAAAGTCTCGCACATGACCATGACCAGCCAGGAAGGAGACGATTATGGACAGCAGGGAAGAGGTGTTAAGAAGCCACCCGATCTCTGGGAGGATCGTTGACCTTGCGTAATAATATGGAAAAGAAAGCAAAGGCTTGAAACAAACATTATTTCGTTGAAAATAATTAATAATTAAACACAGTGCTTTTTATTTGAATATAAAGTCTAGTTTAGAGAACATGACTAAGTGACTTAGTGACTCTAGTGAGTGTAACTTCCAGGTTTATTAGCCAATTGTACTTATATTTTCAGCAAACATCCTTGGATATGTATTTACTATATATTTATAACCTCTTTACCGAAACCAAATCTATATTTTGTTATACATATAATTCTTCTAGGAACACAAACTTCTCCTGCAGTGTACTTTTTTTCCAGCGTGTAATAATCCAAATGAAAAGTAAATACCAAAAATGAGACCATAATCAACATGGCACATTGTATATATATTGGGTGCCCGCCCAGCCCGCCGCCATCCCTTGCCACCGTCGCCCCAGACAGACATTTAACGATAACACCCAAAGATATCAAAATCGAAATATCGTTAGACGGTCCCGCGCGAAATGCTTGACAAGCATAACAAACACAGAGCAGTACATGGGTCCCGGGAACGAGTCCCGGGTCCGGGGTCTCAGCCAGGCTTTTATGATGCCAACACCCACCGCTTACCACTCACAACCCACTCGACCCACCGCCCAACATGCGACGCATTCAACATGGCGTCGGTTTCTGTTTCTGTTTCGGTCTCGACTTTCTTTTCGTCGGCTGTGGGGGCTTCCCCTTAACTCGGTTTGTGTGCGATATAAACGAAGTTTACCAAATAAATAAAAGCAGTCCCCCTGAGCCACCCTCCTACTCCTACTCCTCCCTCGCTCTGCGATTGGGTTGCAATATATCGCGTACGTGCTGGCATGCCATAAATATGTGGCCCATGTAGATGCGAGGCAACAAAAATTATATTTCTGTTTGTGTTTGCAACAATTTATTTTTTCTACCGCCTCTACCGCCCGCCTCTCGCTCGAGGGCCACGCCCACGAAAGCATTTTTCCAGCTCAACTCGTTGGGCAATCGATACCCCGATGGCCGAGGGGGAGACAAAGAAGGAGCCATCGAGTCAGAGGGTGGGTGTGGAGTGTGTTTTCCCTCAGCTTATTAGATATAGAATACATCTGCAGGGAAGCTTTGTGCCAGCCAAGTTGGACAGAGACCGCAGATTTCAGAGAAGCCGCAGCCAGGAGCTAGCCCATATCCTTCCATATTTGAGTTGCATTCAGGTGTATGCATACGAAGGACCCTCAAATCTGTCCTTCCACTCAAATATGTGCACACAATGAAGGAAACGAAGGAGGCAACTTATATGCAAAACAAGAGGATTTGATTTTTCAAAATCTTAGGGGCAGACAGGAAAAACTTAAGAGGTGTCTTCTAACTTTGGTGTTATATTTAGAAAACACAAAGAATAAGGGGAGAGAATCGGCTGAATAGAAAGGATAAACTTAAACAAACCAAGCTCATATTTTAGTGCTTAATTGAAGTTCTTATGAGGTTAATAAATATGATAATAATTCACATATTTATAAAATCTTTATCAGTCATATTAATTTAAATCAAAAGAGTCTATGGTAGCAGAATGGGTTATTTATTATATAGTGTTTAAATATCTAAATACCGCTTTTATAAAAATTTTACATAAATATATATTCTTACAAAACTCTTTTTCAAAATCACTAAAATCACCCAATAAGGCACCCTTCTTGCCACCTTGAACTCCTTCTTACAGTGCTCACTGTTAAGCGATGTCCTGCACTCAAGAGCAGCAGCTCTAAGGAAAACAAAGAAAACTTTTGGAGGGAAAAGCAAATGGAGGCAACAAAACAAAAAAAAATCTGGGCACAAGCAACAAGCCAACAAATTTAAAATGTGAAAACTTTGCAAGTAGTTGAAAGTTGGCAGAAGGCGGCAGAACGACGAACCGCAGCAGCCGCCAGAGACGAAGAGAACATTTTTCGGAGATGGCAGAAAATGGGGGAAATTCTTTGTCTGTCCCTCAGCGTAGAAGGGTGCAGGTGCAAACAGGAAGGCCCCGGATACGGGCAGATACGGATTGGAATACGGGGATATGGATACGGATACGGGACTCGATGATTTGATGTAGCTGAAAATTTGCCGCTGTAGAGATTTTCTTTGTGGTTTTCGACTTCTTTTGATATGCGAAGAGCAGCACAGCATTTTCCAGGAGCAGGAGTGTGCCTGTCATTTGCCAATTCAACTAAAAACTTCAAAGAACTCGAAGAGCAGAGTTTTGGGAGGGGAATTCCCGAGGTCTGTCGCCATTTTGAAAGGAAATGGCTACGCTCACGCCCACTGGAGGGAGTCGCAACCACAAGTCCCAGCTGGAAGTAGTGGGTGTTATGAAATATGACGAGATATGAACTCATATTCCACCCCTGGGAGAGCCAGCCCTGCCTTTGCGCAATCGCGATTTTGCAAAGGAAAAAATATGACCAAGGTTGGTGGTCAACCATTGGGGTCTCTTGATTTCATATAAAAATGGCTCCCATCTCTTAATATTATAGCTTATAAAAATATGCCTAAATTGGGGAAGGGTTTAATGTGACTTTATTATAATTTCTTAGTTAGCAATTAAATATGGAAATGTTAAAATAATATTCTTAGGATAACTATGACTTTGTTGTTTATTTATTAACTTCCATGATTAGTGAAATAAATTACAGAGATAACAAGACTACAACAGTGCCTCTTGGGCTTCAACCACAAGGCACTTGGCCCAAATGCCAATCAAACTCTGGCGCTGGCCAAATATTATCACAACAAGGCCGCAGAACAATGTGGAGGCCATCAATCAAACGGCACTCCGGAGCACGGCAGTCGCCGGCCAAACCAATCATCCGTTTGTCCATCCATCCAGAGAGCCAGATCCTGGGCCATCCAATCACCCAATCGGTCAGGCGTATCGCAAGAACAACAACAATTTTCCAATTAAGCGACCAAAAATTTGAGCATATGATGATTATTGACGATAAGAGTCGAACATGGCTCCGACTCCCCGACCGCCCCCAGGAATCCCACTTGGTCAGCCGAAATGTGCAAATAAATCGCACAATTGTCCGTCCGGCTGCGTCCGTTTGTCCGTTTCGTACGTTCGTCCTTTTCGTTTCGTTACGTTTCGGCAGAAGGCAGCAGGACTCGCAGCTATCTGCGAGCATCGAAACTAAAAGTTAGCTGCGGCCACGCCAAACCAAAACAAAGAAACTTTCATTTCCAATTTTCTTGATGTATTAAATTATTTACACCCTCTTGAGCAGAGGATTCGTGTGCGTGGCACCCTCGTAAGTATTTATATAAAAACATGGGGAAGTATATAGCTTTATGTTTGCAGTTGGATATCTTTGTTTAAAATACCTAAAGTATGTTATTTAAAGTAAAAATAATGGTAGTTCTGTCAGTGAAATAATACAAATGTTAACTTCAATTAAATATATAATAAAGCAATTAATTTTAATAAACATTTTGGCTTAGAAATAATATAATGACACCTAAAATTTGCATGTAGGAATTGGGTGATACGAAAACATGTTGAGAATAATTATTAACAGATTAATATTAAAGAGTTCCCTTTTTTGAGGAGACTAAATATTTATCTTAAGAATTATATGGATTTATTTAGACGAAAAAAAATATCATTTATAATAAATAAATACAAGTCTTACAACTTTAATGTAGATGTTCAGAATTTTCCCTTTGCCATGCTATGTATATACTTTCGCCAATTCTTGAGCTTGCCGCTGGTTGCCTACTGAGATCCGATCTTGCTGGATATGATAACCATAAGAAAGTGTCTGTCACTTTTCACAGAAAACGCAATACATGTGTCACCACCCCCTTGGGCTGGGACTGTGTCTCGGGTCTGCAAAAGCGAATTAATTGGGGATGGCGCATGGGGATGGGATGGGAGCTGTTAATTTTCACAGTTGGTGCGCAGAAAAGAAAATCTCCTCTTAACGGTATCCAACTCAATTTCACCCAGTGGGCCAGTGAGCCAAATGTGCAGCGATCACCGCACGGCATCGACGGGGGAATAAGCCCCGACGCCACCTCCAAGCAGATGCAATTTATGATAACCAATTTGCGGACTACAAACATCCATTGGCACACGAGCGAGCGATATGTTATGCCAGCAGGCAGCAGCACACCGATTCCAAGTCGAGAGACGACTACCAGGGGCAGTAGCCGTTGGGCTTAATCACTCTGCTGCACGCATCGTTAAGATCATCAGCCATACTAGCCAATATTTATACATGAAGGTGGAGGTGTTGTGTGGTGTGCGGAGCGGAGATCTGCTACATTTTGGAGGCTCTTAATAACCATATTTACTCACCCAGTCTCTTCTTTGTGCTTAAACAGCCATTGTTCTTGTATTTTAACTGGAAACTGCGCGTTTAAAATGAGTAATGGGCAGTTCTAGTGATCCAGTGCTCGCCTTTTGAAGAGAAACTGTCGGTGGTCACTGGTCTTACGCGAATCCATCCAAGACTTACGTGTAGGGATAGAAAGGCTTTTATTTTTTTTGTTCTTATTATTGTAAATTAATATTACATGGATTTTCTAGGCCAACCTTTGCATTTACAAAGTTAAAATTATTTAGATAAACATTTAAGAAATAATTAAGAATGTTACAGTTGAGTCTGCTCGACCATATGATACCCACTACCCAAAGCTTTGTACTTTAAATTTAAATACAAAACCATTTTATGATATTAAAATAATAATTATAATAAAAACATTGCAAGAACCATGAAGGACAACAAATCATGTTGAATATTCAACTTGAAAGTTCATTAAAAAAAACCCAACCCTTTGGCGTAGAAATCACTTGAAAAAGTGGTAGTTAAAAAGATGTAAGGAGTAAGTAAAAAATAGCTTTAGTTTGAATTATTCAAGAGGCACCACTGATGAATCAAGAGTAATTGCAATACCACCGATGAGATACAAAATGTTTATAGAAATCGAAAAGTGCCAGCAGCCCGTCGACGCCGAATATGAACGCGAGACCGGAGCATCGTTGGGCATCCATCCGTGGTTGGGTAACGAAAACATGTCAGCGCACAGAGCCGGCTGAAGGCATCGCAAAATACATATGCCCAATGCTAATTGCCCTCCGAAAGCAGCTGCCGATCGGTGTTCATCTCCTACTCTATAGCCACCATCGCCAGGTCCGAGATCCGTCTGCATCCCATCGAGCACGCCAGTTCTTTCCGTCTGAGTGAATCGCAGTCTCGGGACGCAATTTATAAAAGCTCTGGCCACCCAGCGATTTCGCTGCAGTAGCATCCCAAGATCGCCGGCGACTGGCTGTGGATAAACCTATAACAGAGATCAGTTGTGAGGACACTCAGGCAGGACACTGGATAGCCGTATTACACACAGACAATTTTTAAACGATGAAGCGTCTCGAGTGGCTACTGCTCCTGGCGTTAGTTGCTTCCGTCTCCGCGGCGGTGGCTCCGCGAAGGCGACGCCACAGTTCAGTGGAGCCACCCTCCACCAGTCTCAGTGACTGGGGATGGGATCTGGGCCCGGAGATGGCCCTCGTGAGAAGGGTCTACGATGATTGCCAGGACAAGAACGACTTTGTAGGTTGCCTCAAGCAAAAGGCGCTTCACGCACTCTCTCGCGCCCTGGATCAAGACTCCATCAAGATCGTGGATGGCCTGGTGCTGGAGAAGCAGAATCAGACCGAACCGGACAGTATTCTGTCCTCTCTGACGGATGCCCGGCAGTTTGGCGGTCTTGCACCCATCGACCGAGCCCTTCTCTCCAAGGCGGATAAACTTATACGGACACACACACTCAAGATTAACATGGACGTGGGTGCCGGCGACGAGGAGGTTGTAGGGCGTGGCCACGAGCACGGCCACAAGAAGAAGAAGAAGCACAAGGAAGGTGGCCACATCAAGTACGTGGTAGCTGCCCTGCTCACCGCCATGGGAATCGCTGGTCCTTTGGGCCTGAAGGCTCTGGCGACGATCGCTGGCAAGGCGCTGGTCATCAGCAAAGTGGCCCTGACCATTGCCGGAATCATAGCGCTGAAGAAGCTCTTTTCGAGCGACGGCGGCGGTGAGGAGCACAGCTTCCAGGTGCACGCCGGCGATAACAACAGGTGAGTCTGCCAGAGATTTGCTTAGGCCTAAGATAGGACTTCGACCTGTACTATGAAAATTCCCCCAGGACTGATCAAAATGTACTTAATGTGCCTTCCCCACCATTCAGACGTAACACCTATGTGATCCGGCCGGTGTCCAAGACCACCGCTGGGGCAGCAGGAGTCGGTACCGTGGGCGTAACAGCCGCCGGTGGCAGCTCTTCGGTGGATCCATATCGCTACTACTACGAGTACCACCAGCAGTAACGCGTTTCCGCCGTCGTATCCGGTCGGTCGGGTGTCTGGAGACTTCTCTGCCGCTTATCCGGCGGAGTCCTGAAGCAGCTAGGCTACCAAAGAAACGATCCACAACCAGTCGGGGACCAAGTGCAGCCCCGACAGTCGCCTGGCAGCAGCCGTTCACCTTTATGTAGCTCCTAAGACATAGGCTAATCTATATTGATGTTGGGCCTGACGCCGCTTAACCTAAATAATAAACTAATATTAAACTAAATCCGGATTTACATCTTTGGGGGGTGAGATCTGGAAGTAATTGTCTATGTAATTCTTGATATCGGAAAGTTAAAGAACCGATTGATCCAGATTTTCCGTCCTTCCTATAAGGTATTATAAATAATGTGTAATAAAAAAGATATCCTGTTTATTCAGCTTAATAAATCACATCAATTGGCTGCATTTGTGGAATGTTAATTAATCAGAATCAGATATGCTGATTGGGGCATTGCGAGTACCTCGGACGTTGCTTAAGAGAGTTTGTTGCCTTCCCGAGGAGCGCTGTTTGAAAATTAAAAAAAAAAAATATCAGCTGGAAACTCTTCTAGAGAAAATATTCCCTACCGTAGTGCTCACAGTCACATCTAACTGAGCTCTGCCACGGGCAGCTGTTGTGGCAGCACGCCCACGTGTGGTGGCACGGCCACGTCCACCACGTCCTCTTCCCGTTGTGGGGACATCGGCTGTGTTCGATTCACTTGCCAAAACAGATGACGATGTATCATCCGGCTTTACTTTGATCCCCCTGGCATCGAGCATTTTTAGGAGATCCTCGTGCTTGTGCCGAACCCGGAACCTCTCCAGTTCATCGTCAATATTCTCATCGTTGGGCAGGGTTTCCATTAAATGATCCACTGCCTTTTCCTTATAGAATCTGTGTTACATGGGTTTATATGCGAAAAAAGATGATTGAGTTTCTATTTTTCTGACTTACTTGACAATGTTTTCGGCAGCATTGGCATCCTTTCGTTCCACCAGGCGGTAGGTCATCTCGGCCAAAGCCTTTGAGTGCAGTAACCTTAAAGGTTTCTTGTTCTTTGCCTCTTGGAAATAACGATCTACCAGCTCCTCCACGCGTGTGGCATTATCCGCTTCCTACAATTAAGTCAAAGTTGAATTACTAATTACGAGAACTTGAAGGGAGCCACTCTTTTATCCCTACCAAGGCCCGTCGCATGGCCTCCTTGTCCAGGTTAACAGCCTCCATCTTGGTGCGCTTGATTAGCTTACTAAACAGCACCACATCCTGGACGTTGGCCACCCGCGTGCCGAACATCTGACTGAATCGTATTGTGTTGAACATGCACGACTCGTCGGTGTAGAGCAGCCGCAGCCGTATGAGCGGCAGTGTGGGCTGCCTGGGATGACCCGTCAGCTGGGTCTCTGCCTGCGCAATCATGGCTTCCACCCGTTCCTTGGCGAATTTAAACACTTTCGTGGAGGCATCCCCCTCATTCAAGCCCAGCTCCTCGGCGCGATCAGGCAGAACAATGGAGTCGTAGACAAAGGGACGCACTGTTCGTAGCGGCAGCTCTTTGAGCTTGAACTTGCTCTTGTAGATCTCGAGCAGGCCGACGTGCTTCTTCTTGGCCTCGCCCTCGGACAGAGACGTTGGCACGGAGGAGCCCGGTTGGGAGACATAGAATCCCTTCCTGGCATTGACCTCCGGCTCGATGCGGCAGTCGTGTTCGTGGCCCCAGATCACCAGGTGCAAGAACGCCGGCAGTGAGTCCTCAGGCAGATAGTTCTTCGGACCGCGTTCTGCCCGGTTTTGATGTACCACCAGCAGATGGAACCACTCCTCATCATCTTCGCCCTCCTTGCCGTCTTCGCGTGCCTTGTCGGGACAGTTGAAGTTCACCTTGAAATCCTTGACCAGCCTCGCCAGCCGGACGTCGTGGATGTGGCTCAGCCCGTACAGAGCCATCTGGCTCTCGCCCTTGCGAATCAGAATGGGACTAATCTCCACCTGACTGAGGTCCGTCCAGCGGCCAAAGTAGTTTACCAGGCCCGTGGTGCTCAGCAGATCCAAGGAGCTCAGACGGCCAAAGCCACTGGGATCGTCATGGTTGCCATGGATGGAGAACACTGGTATGGCGATGTTCAGATTGGGATCCTCGTAGTTCACCGACTGGTTGACGGCATTGTGAAAGCACTGTGCCTGGTCGCTGAGGATCTCCAAAGAAACGGGACGATCGCCAAAGGTGTACCGTCGAAGGAGTTCGATGCATCTGTTGGAAAGTGGGCAGAAAAACTGTAGGAAGCACAATAATACAGAGTTGGCAACTCACTTGTGCATGGAATTCTGGCTGGGCACTGCGTCGTGGAAGAGGTCGCCGCCCAGCAGGATCATGTCCACGTCCTCGGAAACCGCCAGCTCTAAAATCTCCTCGAAGGCAGTAAAACTGTCCTCGCCGCGCACCGCATCCTTTTCGCCGTAGCCCAGATGGTTGTCAGTGGCCACCAGGATGCGAATCACATTCTCTGCGTCCTGCTCTACTCCCGTGGTGTCACCCATGACTTAGTTCTCTTGTTTAAAATACAAAAATACAATTTTAGTTGCCGCCTTAATTTCGCCAGAAGCAAACCGATAGTCAGAGAGCGGACTATCGAATGCGTCGAGGGGGAAGTTGAGAAGCCATCGTTATCGCTCTGAGTGCCGATGAGGCGCCGCATTTAAAATGTCAGTTTAGAACACTACCAATAAAATTCCCTCTCAATGCCCTCTGTTATTTTTTAAAACACTCAAAAATACAAGTAGGTAAAATATTTAATTAACTTTGTATAAATTTCCCTATAATACAACAAATCGCTGTAAACTTAAAATAAAAAAGTTATGTATAAAAGATCATTGTGTGTCCTGCCTTCACATTAGCGCTTATTGATGAGAGTCAGCTTTGTTCCGTCTTTCCGATCGATCACAGCCCTTTGATCGCTTCAGTACAGTTTGAGTAACTTGTTCAGTCCAGATAAGGCAATATGACTTCGTGGATGACATCCTTACGCGTGTGCCAGGAAAGGTGGTGGACATGGGGCTTGACCACGATGACGAGTTTGTCCGCCTCCTGAAGAGTCCTGATGCCGATGGAGTCCTCTTTGAAGAACTTTCGCTGGTAAAATGGAATCACATCCAAATTCCCGTCGTAGTAACTAAAATGACTAAAGAGAACCGAAACATGCGTTATTTTCTTTTTGAGTAAAGCATTGTAAAAGTCTTACCTGGACTGCCAGGGCGTGATAACGTCATCGTTGGGTCCGCCAATCATGACCAGCTTGTCCAGCCGCACCATTCCCATCTTGAAGGATGTGGAATTGGAGGTCACTTTTTCGTTGTTGATCAGCGGCAGGAACTCGCTGTACTTCAAATACAGCTCCTGCTCATGCGGGTCGTTCCAGTAGCCGCCCACCGAGGTGTGCTGACCCACACGCGAGTAAAAGAGCTCGAAGGCAGTCTTGGCCGCCAAATCGGGAAAGATTAGATGCAGGAAACTGGCTAGAAGTAGAGGGGAGAATTAATATGAAGTGAGCAAATATTTTTTTATTTTGACGATGTAACCCCTTTAATTTTCTTGAAAAAAATGGGTTCGGTTTTGGTTCAAAAATTGCGAACTTTTGCAGTGGTTTTTTTTATCGTAACTTGGCTTAAACTCATCGGATTTCAGTCTGGTTTGGTTTTTTCTTCTTAGTTTTTAATGGAGAACATTACTGCATTTAAAACTCGATTTCTAATTTTTGGCCATTTTTTGCTAATTTTCTTGAAAAAAATGGGTTCGTTTTTGGTTCAAAAATTGCGAACTTTTGCAGTGGTTTTTTGATCGTAACTTGGCTTAAACTAATCGGATTTCAGTCTGGTTTGGTTTTTTCTTCTTAGTTTTTAATGGAGAACATTTCTGCATTTAAAACCCGATTTATAATTTTTGGCCAATTTTTGTCAATTTTGACGATGTAACCCCTTTCATTTTGTTGAAAAAAAATGGGTATATTTTTGGCTCAAAAATCGCGAACTCCATAATGGTTTTTTGGTCGTAACTTGACTTAAACTCAACCGATTTCAGTCTGGTTTCGTTTTTTCTTCTTAGTTTTTAATGGAGAACTTTTCTGCATTTAAAACTATTTTCTAATTTTTTGAAAAATTTTAACAATTTTGGCTTGCCGAAGTTAGCTTCCTTTTTAGTTTTTTACTAAAATCACGATGTAAAAATTTAAAATAACCCTATTACTCTTAGAATTCTTTGTGAAATTACATAATTCCACATTTTAATATGGAAAATCTATGAAAGAACCGATATCTCTTAGAAGAAAGCAAAATAATTCACCGAAATCATACACATCGTTATTTTTACAGCACCAATGCATATAAAACCGAGATATCGTGGTCGAGCACTTAGATTGTTTTTAAATTCATATGAAATTACGTCGAACTTACTGCCATATTGCCCCGCCTGTGGCGACGATAGGGATATGAAGGTCTTTACATTGTGATTGGGCAAACTTTGGATGGCCGCCCGGGCCAAGAGGCCGCCTTGGGAGTAGCCTTGGAAATGGAACAAAGAATTATAAATTAAATCAAGTTGCAATTTAAAATGAGTTTACACTACAACCTACCCAGCACAATAATGCCCTCCGGATGTAGCTTGCCCACTTCGTTCAAGTAATCCCTCACCTGATCGACCTGCCGCCAGGCGTTCTCCAGACTGTACCATCCGCTGAATTTGTCGCAGTTGTATACTATGGTTCCGGGATGAATCTAAAAATCACATAAAATTACAAAAATAATCGAAAATTGCGCCTTTCGGATAGACTTTGACCTTGGCATTGGGTGATTTTTGCTTGTAAACAATAACAAGGAGAGTCCAATAACAAACCTTCTCTATTTCCCGGACCAGAAAGGTCATGGACTCTGCTCCGGAAAGGATTCCATGAAGGATTACCACAGGTTTGTAGGCAAGTGTGCCGCAGAAGGCCAGTGTCGCCAGCAGGATGGGTAGTTGAAGCCTCATTTCGCAGCAAACAAAAGATGTTTGGTAATTTGTTGTTGATGTATCCGTATCTTCTAGAGGTGGAGGCACATCGATGATTTCGAAAAATCGCTCACATCGATGTTTAGCGGGGAATCATCGATGTTTTTCCATCTAATTATCTAGTGCTAGTCCGATTGCTGCAATTATGAATGGTGTTATCGCCCATCAACTATCAACTTTAAATTTTAAATCAAATACATGTGAAGTTATTAATTTTTAAATTAAATTGCATAATTTACTTATTTCCTGTATTAAATTTTGGGACGGTTGAAATTGTTAAAATCGTGAATTTCGAACTTGGGAGTGATAGGAATTGTTTTTTCTTCGTTCAATCCTTAAGAAAATGTTTAGTAAATTGATGTACAAAATATTCTATCAAATTTCAGGCCTAATAATAAAAAAAATATAATATTAAGAAAGAATATTTGAAAAATTAATTTTATGCCCCCCGTGAACCACAGCTCCATTAAGAACAAAAAATTCCCCGAAATCAGTGGAACTTAAAATAATGCTCATTTATTCACTTTCAACTTACACGATCGTCGTTTATGTACTTTGCACTATTGTGTCTTGCGTATATTTAAGTCTAGGCGCAGCTTACACGCTCCGAAATTAATATCTACGCCCGCCGTATGCGACGCGACTCCCACATCTCTTTTCCACGCAATCCATTTGTCTTTCGAGGGCGGGGCAGGGGCCGGGAACAAGGTGATTTCAAGTTATATCAAATATGACAACACTTAACAGAGTAGGCTTAGGGCTAGGGCGGCTTCTCAACCGTTTGTTAGAGTTCTCGAACTAGATTTGTTGCGGCTGCGTGTTCCGTCCATTTTACGTGATTCGTCCGTTCTGCGGCTGCGACTGCGACTGCAAGATCTAGTAGAAGAAGTCCAGCCCAGTGCGGGGGCTCGAACCTCACCCGGCCACCTCCTCGCTGACAAAGTCCAGTTTGACCACCTCGGCGGGAAGGCACTCCTCCACGTCCACCTCGTTTTCTTGCACATTTATACGGTTCAGGGTCATGGACACGTCCGGCCCGCATTTCAGGCCCGCTGGCGCTCCCGTTCCCGTCGCGGTGCCCGTTCCAGTAGCCGCAACCCCTGCTGCCCCAGAAGCCACCAGCGCAACCGTTCCCACCGCCCCCGAGGCTGTCGTCACTGGAGGAGTCGAGGTGGTGCTCACGACGTCGTCGCCAATCACAACCGGCGAGAGCACTGTGGACACCACCGGACCACCCACAGGCAGCACAAGCTGTGTAGACGAGCAGGTAGAGACGGCCAGAGGCTGTTGCAGCACTACCGTCGTCGTACCCGCCGCCGCCGATGCTGTCGATGTGGACGTGGGCTGCTGGATGATGATGTTTTCCGTGATGGTTGGTGTGTTGGCCGCCGCAGAAGCAGCCGCCTGTGCCGCCGCCAGAGCCGCGGCCTTTTGCATCTGCTGGTACTGCTTGACGGTCACCGTCGTTCCCGTCGTGGCGGTGGTCTGCGGATGCGCCAGCGGCTGTTGCAGAATGATCTGCTTCGGCTGCGCCACAAGCTGCACGTGCTGGATGGGCTGTGTCTTGAATACTTGTTGAGGTGTTTGCTGCTGCTGCAGCTGCTGTTGTTGCTGCTGCGACTGCTGTTGGGACTGCTGAGGAGGCTGCTGCGGCTGGATGATAGGCAGTGTTTGGATGACGTGCTGCACCTGCTGGACGGGCACTTGCTTGGCGGGAATGCCCGCGTCCTCGAAGGCCTTCTTCTTCAGCGCCTGTCGGATCTGTGAACTGCAACGAGCCAAAAAGGTATTCCGGGGATTAGCATTGGCGCCTAGCTGCTGGCCAGTGTTCCCTCGCCATCGGATCACTTACACGGTGCGGTTCTTGATGCTCAGGCTGATTTTGCTCAGGTCGTCCGAGAAGCGCATGATGGACGAGTGCAGCATGTCGATCTCCTCGTCCGTCCACTTCCTACAGCGACGGCGCCATGGCGAGGGAACACGAGATCGAGAACGGGAACGCGAACACAAGAGCACGAAAACACTGGGATTAGCATCTCCGGATCCCAGAAGCAGACAAACTTACCCCGATGGCGACTCCGCGTTGGGATGCAGCTGCATTGTGAGGTCGCCCAGTCTGCTGAACGCCTGTCCGGCGGCGGTGAATATCTCCCCGACCTGGAAGTGCACCGGATGTGGAATTGGTTTGTTATTGTTATTGGCACTGTTGTTGCTCTCGGCGCGCGTGCAAATTCAAAACAAACGCATACCCGCCCACCGCCCGCCACCCCGACGACGATGGAACAACAAATTTCCCACTCGCAGGAGTGAGACGAAACGAATGACTCTCGACTCTCTCCCGCGCCGCCTTTTTCCCGCGGACTGAGCTCCGGCTGCCGGGAAGCCGGGAATATGTGTTGCCGTCGTCGGCGGACCGGGCGGGAGACCGGAACCCACCTTTGTTGCCGAGTTCATGGCGCTGCAAGTCGTTTGCGCTGTTTTTTGCTGTAATTTTCTGTTTTGCCTCAGCTCGTAAGCGTGTCCAGCCTTTTGCAACACTGGCCACTGACGTTCGCAACACTCAAGCGGTCGGCTCGATAACTTCATCGGCACTTTTTCGCACTGTACAATTTTAATTATTTTGGCATCGATATATCGATTGCCAGAAACCAGGGAACCATCTTTTAAATTTTAAATTTTTTAAAACTATTTATAGATTTAGAACTTTTTTACAACTTTAATGCAAACTAATGGAACAATAATTTAGGTTAACACGTGATAATAAACATAAATAAGGATAACACTTAGCGAAATCTTAAACGAAACCTAATACTTGCAGCTGTACTCCCAAAGCATGTCGATGTCTACTTTTTAGAATCAACCTGGAAACAGATATTTAAAATATATGTAAATTAAACGATCTCAGGCCAACGCACTGTTTTGGGATTTAATTGGATTTTCGATCCTAATGGTGAGATCATGGATCTTCCTGCGTAGTCGTCTCTGCTCAATGATCGCCTTCTTATGTTCTTTCAACATTCGGGTCTTGAGCTGCTTATTTTCTGCCTCCACAGGGTTCTTAGTAGGATTCTTCAATTGTAAGAACCTGAATGGACGTCAAATTTTAAGCTTGGGCACCGGCACTCACCCTCTGGTTCGGTCATAGTACCAAAGTTCCGTAAGTCATTCCAGAACGATTGCTTTCGGTGCTCATCATGCGCCGTCTTTCTTCTTTCCCTTCGCTCTGCGCTCTCGATTATGCTTGATTTCTGCAGGAAGGATACATTCAAGAATTTAACTCAGAGTTTAAAGGAATCGGCCAAATACTCACCTTTATAACTCCGGCACAAGCAATGGGTTTGGGATCCACGTTGTTAGAAGAAATAGGCTTCATAGAAATTTGCGAAGCTAATGGGCCATTTGACTCGAGGGATGTGTTGCATCGGTCTACTTTGATAGCTTGTAAAGCAGAAAGTTCCTCCTCCAGTTTTTCGATCCTCTCGAACAGAGTGCATTGCTTCTCCTCAAGGTTGCGCTTATCCTCCAGAAGACTATAATTTGTGGCATTTATGCTGTCCCTCTCTCTTAGGATTATGGCCTCCTTAGATTTCTAAACAAAGACATTTCACTTCCACAAAATTACAATTATATTAATTAAATATTACCAGAGTGGTTCGTAGATGTTCGATCTCTTTCGTGAATTTCACTTCCTGCTTCATAAAGTGCCTGCATTTTACGTTGGCTGATTCAGCTGCAAACCTTTGAGTATTAAGGGCTTCTTGCAAGGATGCCAAATCTGCCTCCTTGGCTCTTAACTTCGTTATGAGTTCAGTATTACGATCAATACTATTACTATTCAGATTTAAGGAGCTGATTCTCTCCTCCAGCTGCTTATTTTTCTTAGACAACGTGGATAATGTCGCTTCCAAGCCGTCCCGTTCTTTTAGAAAACTATTCGTTTTGGTTTGCTATAAAAAATATAAATGGTATCATCAAAAAGGAATTAATCTTGCTTAGTTTACCAGATCGCAACGTAGTCGTTCGCTTTCCTTGGTCAGTTCTTCGATGGAGTGGAGGCCAAGTTTCACTATCTGGTTCATCTCCAAAAATTTACGGCTGGCTTCAGCTTCTTTATTTTGCAACTGCTCCTCCAAACGAGTTTTTGTCTCCTTCAACTCGGCGGATTGAGTTCGTAGGGAGGCGCACAGTTTTTGTTCTTCTTCAAGCTGGTTCTGCAGATTGTGGGCATTCTTCAGCTTCACCTTCAGCTGATCATTCTCGGATTCCAGGTTATCATTCTGCTCTTCCAAGGATTTAAGTTTCAGCTGCAATTCGATCGTGTTACTTTTGAGATCTGCGAGTTCCTTTTCGAACTTTCCGGCCTGACTGGCCATCCTTTGCTCCACTGCCTGAAACTTTGATGTCAGATCTAATTTTTCCGCGCTTGCAGTGTTTTTAGCCTCCAGGGCAAGTTTAAGATCCGAACGAAGTTTTTCCATTTCAAGATCTCGACTAGAGAAATCCGATTTAGTAAGCAGTTCCGACTGTAGACTGTCGACATTTTCGTGGAGCGTGAAAGGAACGTCCGTTTCCTCCGAAACAGATAACTTTAAATCTTCGTGCTCCTTTAGCCCAGCACTTTTTAGTTCTTGTTTAAGTAAACCGATCTGCGCTGTCATTGTCTCCAGCTTTTCCTCGAAATTTGACTTTTCTGTTACAGAATGTAACTTGCCCACATCATACATTTTCATTTGAAGCTCGTGATACTTCCTTATGGTGCTAGAGTGCCTTGCATAAGCTTCATCAATCTTGACCTGCAAGACTGACTTCTCATCCCTCAGGTTATCCGCGTATGTAGCAAGCTGGTCATACTTTTGCTGGAGCTCTTGAATCTGTTCCTGTGAGGCCACTAGCTTTTTGTTCTCGTTGCTAACTGCCTCCAGTTGTGTCTCTTCCCGGTGACGCGCATACTCTTCCTGAGAAGATCTCATCTGCGTAAGCTCATCTAACGCTTTATTTCGCTCGTCTTCGGCTTGTCTGAGTTGATCCTGTAGGCCTGCCCTCACCTTTTCCAATTCCATCGAGTGTGCGACATCCATCTGCTGTTGGTTCTCTGCTGCCTCAAGAATCTTCTCTTTCAGGGCATTATTTTCCTGCCGAAGCTCTAGCTTTTCAGCCTCACAGCGATCCGTAACCCTGGAGAGTTTTTTCTTCAACTTGGCCACTTCGCGTTCGTACTGATCCTTACTCTCCTGCGATTCCAGCTCATCATCAGTCTTTTGCTCTTCCTTTAATTTCAGTTCATCTTTTGCTTCTCTCAATGATTCCCTGAGTTTCTTTATTTGTTTTTCGTACTCAGAGGAAGATATTGTCTGCTCCTGTCTGGCTTCGGCCTGTTTCAGGGACTCGGTCAGCTTTTCACATCTATTCTGCAGCAGGTCGATCCGAGTAGCGTTGGCGGCAAGTTTCTGCCTCTGTTCAAGGAGGTCATCGTGAGTGTCCGGTCCTTGGTCAGTACTCACTATAGAAGCCTTCATTGATCGGAGCTCCTCTCGAAGCATATTGTTTTCCTTGACAGATTCCGATAGCTGATTCGAGAGACATTCGCATTCTCCCTGAAAGCCTTCGAAGCTTTCCTGATAAGTAACAAGCTCTGTCGTTTGACATTCCAGTTTAGCTTTGAAATCTTCGGCAAGGGATTCTTGGCTGGAAGCTGCCAAAAGCATACGCTGGGCCCCCTCCGCTCGCTCCTTTAGAGCTGCAATTTCGAGCCGTAGACTCTTGTTTTCAGCCTGCAGCAGCTGGCACTCCTCCTCAGAGGCCTGCGAACTGCGTTCCAGATATGTGTGCTTCTCCTGCAGACTGTCGTACTTCTGCTGAATTGCCTCAAAGTCTGCCTGCATGTTCCCGATGCGCAGCACAAGCCGGTACAGGTTATTGAAGGACCGCTGCAGCTCCTGTATGTTTAAATCCCCGCCGCTAATGCTGGTGAGCAGATGGATCTCTAGCTGCTGGCCCTGGGCGTTGTGGGTGTTAAATGTTTGCTCCAAGTCCATCTCCACCGACTTGAAAAAAGATTTTAGCTTTTCATTCAGCTTCTGAAGGTCTGCGCACCTAAAAAAATATTTTTATTTGATTAATTAATTCATTATAATTGAATAATTAAAATATTTTAAAGAAACAATTCAAAGTTCCATTCACAAACTGCTTTCTCGGCCAGCCAAAATGTCTTGGCTGTGTTAAGGGAATCACGCACTCATAGAAGGCCGCTAAAAATAGCAACAGCTGGCGGCAAGTTGAAGTTGCACCCGACGAGGTGTGTGGGACGGACAGATATATACAACTGCAGTCGAAGAATCGTAGAATAAGTATATAAACATTGATTGTATAGACTCTTTGAGACTATTACTAATTCTTAAAACGAACCAGCAAGCAAGGGCTTTTCTCAGCTCAGTAGCTTCAATTAAATCGACTGTATAGGGTCATTCTCTTTGATTTTATCGTGATGAATGAGGTAAACTCATCTAAAGGTGCGGGTTACACGCAGATTTCACTCACTGGACAGACAATTAAAGTCCAAACTTCAGCCAGAGCTACTATTCCGCCCTCGGCTGTGTTCCCGTAGCTTCGTCGATGCAGATCTTTCACTCACTCTCTCTCGGTTGCAGTCAGGCAATCTATATGTGTTGTGTTACATCACAGACTTATCACGGGGGTGGATCGGCAGTAGGAACGACGTCACCGATCACCCAAGACGAGCTGCGGAGGCAAATGGACGTGCTGTTAGCCGTTGGATTCAGTTGAATTTCAACGATCTAATTATCAGCAAGTTGGCCAGGTAACTGGCTGCTCGATCGGCTGGCTTATCGCACATTCAGAGCCATGAAACGATCGACAGGGCCAGGGCGTCATCGCTTCCAGCCGAGTCTATTCGCACAAACTGGCTTCCATTAGCCGCCCCATCCCGTCGCTCCCGGATTCTTCTGAAATGCTTCTTTTTTTCAGCGTGAGTGTGTGTGTGTGTGTGTGATTGCGTTGGCGTTTGTTATTGTTTTCGTTTTCTCCCCGAGCTTGTCTTCCCAGCGACTGCGCCGAGAAAGCAAAGAGAGCGCGAGAAGACAGCCGAGTAGAGACTAGTGGAGTGGAGCAGTGAAGCAGTTCCGCAGACCGATATTCACCACTCAATCGCAAAGTCAGGTGAGCGGCCGCCAGAGGTGAGTAAGCTGATTCGAACTAAATCTAGCAAAGAATAAGGTTCTTCGTAAAGTCAAAATAAAATCCCCCAAATTAAAGAGACCTGAGGTAACATAAAATGTGCACTTACTTTTGCATTAATTGATGATAGTGAATGGGTAGATCATCTGTACCAGTGCTCTTGGTATTGTGAGCTAAATCCAAGGGGGGGCCTGCCAGAAAATCTAAATCAAATTTTGGCCGGGGCAGTCGACTGGTTTTTGAAGTACCAGCCCTTTGAGACTCGGGCTTGATGCTTGTAAGCTTTTCGGTGACGAGTTTACTTTCCAGGATCTGTACCTTAAGCTTATCTTTCTTCTGCTTTTCTTCGGCGAGCTGATCTCGAAGCTTTTTCATCTCACTATCCACCCGCTTTATCATCGTCGTGGTCCCGGGCTCCATCCTATTGACCTGCGGGTTGATGCGGATCTTTCTGGCGCGCACGGCGAAGTTCAGCGTGGATTGCGACTCCTCTATGATCCCGGTTCTGATGGTGCAGATGATGGAGGTAAAGCAATTGCCACACAGCGACGCCTGCAGAAAACGCGTCAGCTTGCAGTCGCGGAAACTAATATATGTGTTTTTTTCCGGAGTATTATTGGACAATTTCTTGACTACGTTGCCAAGGAACATCAGGGTCTTGTTGATTTGGACGGCATCTGTGACCCGGGTCGGGGAATCCCCACTTAGTCGTTCGGATCCAGCCAGGTCAATCAGACTGAGATTGCTCTGAAGGATGTCACCGCTGCGATCGGACCTCCAAGACTCGATGATCTGTTTTGGGTCGAGGTCATTCTGCTGTAGCAACCGAAATATCTCTTTAAGGCAACTCACTATCCGAAGGATTGTGTGCGAATGGCCGGAGCGCTCAGGTGTTTGGGCCTCGCCGACGGTGCGCCCCTTATTACCCGGACAGATAATGCGCATGAGGTCATCCTCGCTGGTTATGATGCACTCCTTAGAGTCAACCGTCACGATCCCGACGCCAGTCTCGTGGATCTCGAGGTCCTGGTGCTTCTTGTTGAGCAGGTCATTAACCTTTTCATTGTAGATCTCAATGTAGCTTGCACGCAGTTTAAAATCGCGACTCGTCTCCATCGCGATAGTCTGGAAGATCTTCTTGGCGGCAAGCACAATTAGGCCAGGGCTCTTACCGTCGCCCATCATGGTGTATGTTTTCCCTGCGTAGAGCGCCGGTGTCCGTGAGCAGGAGAAAGACAATCTTCATGTGTGAATACTCACCTGACAACGTCTGGCCGTAGGCTAAAATAGTTCCATTATAGCCCTGCACGCAGGAGCGTACGATGTGCTGGGCCATCCTGTCAAAAACCTCCTGGTTGGTGGCGCCCTCATCGAAGACATAGTCTGCGTGGAAGGGCATCCAGGGGTATTTCTCTTTCAGGGATCACTGCATCACTTACCAAAGACTTTAGGCTCCGCGTGGCTGTTCGCAAGCTGGATCGAGCGGCCTTCCTTGACCAGCCAATGAGAGGAACAGCATGACTCGGAGGAACGCAGTCTTATGCACACCTTGACGGTGCTTTCTTCTCTCCGCAGCATATTATATGTATATTTATATTTACAAGTTAACACTGAGACACAGTTAACGATTTTTATTCTACACTTTAAATGACATGGATTTTTCAACGACAACTTTGTTTTCTGTTCGTTTAAATTCGAACAAATACCGCTTTTCTTTTCTAGTTCGAAAGTTTCAACTTCGAAGGTCACTAGAAATAAGAAGTTCGAAAAATACAATAAAAGGTACAAATAAATATTGATGGTAAACCAGCAAGAGTTGCTTAATTTCTCATGTAAAGTTGATATAATCATTAAAATTGGCAAAATTCGAAAACAAAAAATTGTTTTTAAGCTTATGTTTTAAATCTCGAAAAACATCGATGACTTAGAGAGCGAGAAGCTATCGAGTGGTGTTCGATTTACATGTGAAAATTACAAAAATTACAAAACAAAGGTGGTTTAAAAGCATTAATGTTAATTTCTTTTTAAGTTTAACATCGCTACCTCGATTACCCCACCATGCACACGAATGGACGAATAGAAAAAATTTACCGGTACCGATTCGTCCATTCCAGTGCATGGTGGGGTAATAGGGGTGACAATGCTGCCAACTCGCTTTTTTCGATGCATCGCCTAACAAAAACATCGGCAAACATCGCCAAGATGTCGAAAACATCGATGTCAGCATCACTTTTTGCGGTATTTGTTCGAATTTAACAGCGGAATTTGAAGAAAAAATATGTCGTTCATTGTTCATTAAAAATTGATCAAAACTTTTTGTTTCTGTGAACAGTGTGCGTTTGTTAAGTGTTAACCTTTAAGCCTATACAATAAGATGTCTGCGAAGGCCAACTCTATCCAAGTATGCATTAAGTTGCGTCCCTGCGAGCCCGGCTGTTCTTCACTCTGGCAGGTTAAGGAGGGCCGCTCCATTCAGCTGGCGGACAGCCACGCAGAGCCCAGTGCCTTTGGTAAGTGATGCAGTGATATCTGATATAGAAAGTCTCCTTGATGCCCACTCCCCGCAGACTATGTGTTCGATGAGGGCGCCGGCAACCAGGAGGTGTTTGACCGGATGGCCCAGCACATCGTACGCTCCTGCATGCAGGGCTTTAATGGAACTATTTTTGCCTACGGCCAGACGTCGTCGGGTGAGTATTTATAATCTCTCTCCTGCTCACGGACGCTGATTGCGGCTCTACGCAGGAAAAACCTACACCATGATGGGCGATGGGCAGAACCCCGGCGTAATGGTGCTGGCTGCCAATGAGATTTTCCAGCAGATCGCCAAAGAGACGGAGCGCGATTTTCTGCTGCGCGTGGGCTACATAGAGATCTACAACGAGAAAATCTACGATCTGCTTAACAAGAAGAACCAGGATCTGAAGATCCACGAGGCTGGCCACGGGATCGTGAACGTGAACTGCGAGGAGTGCATCATAACCAGCGAGGATGACCTCTTGCGCCTCCTGTCCCTGGGAAACAAGGAGCGCACCGTGGGCGAGACCAACATGAATGAGCGCTCCAGTCGGTCGCACGCCATCTTCCGAATAGTGAGTTGCTCCCGAAACTGACACCATATTTCCAGCACAATAATCTCGATTCCTTAACAGATCATCGAGTCGAAGAAGTCTGACGACGATGCTGTTATTCAGAGCGTTCTAAATCTCGTAGATCTGGCTGGATCAGAGCGCGCAGACCAGACCGGCGCCACTGGGGCGCGACTCAAGGAGGGCGCTCACATAAACAAGAGCCTGATGTTTCTCAGCAACGTTATCAAGAGCTTGTCCGAGAACGTGGACAACAAGTTCATTAGTTTTCGTGACTCCAAACTTACGCGCATCCTACAGGCGTCGCTGGGCGGGAATGCCTTTACCTCAATCATCTGCACCATCAAACCCTCGATCATGGAGGAGTCCCAGTCTACGCTGAACTTTGCCATGCGTGCGAAGAAAATCCGCATAAAGCCGCAGGTCAACGAGATGGTGTCGGACGCAACGATGATGAAGCGGCTGGAACTCGAGATCAAGACGCTTAAGAGTCAGCTCGCAGAAGAGAAGCGAAAGAAAGAGAGTCAGCTGACGGTGCAGGATCTCGAGCGCCGACTCAAGACTGACATGCTCAAGATCATTTCGAGCACATCGCTGAGTGATCAGCGCCAGCAAAAGCGCCGACGCACATGGTGCCCGGCTCCAACGGGCCAGGACACCTCCCTCCCCTCGCTCACCGGCATCCTTAACGACTCTCGTCTGATGAGGCCTTCGAATCTATCCAATCTACCGAAGCCGACATTTTTCGCCACTTCTAATATTGCATATCGAGAGAAAACTGTACCCAAGACTATTAACATCCTCAGTTCCCTGGATATCACCACTGATAACGACGGCGAGATCCATGAAAAATTCGTCCCTGCGGAGTGCGTCAACTTCGATACGCCGCCACAACTGTGGCCCCAGAACACAAAGCCGAAAAGTCGTAAGCTGCCGGACTTGGCTTTGACACCTGTTCCCAATCCGATGGGCCCCGAAACGTAAGTACTTCACGGCTAGTTTCACTAGCTCTCCGATCATCGCTCACCCCGCACACATTTTTTCACCACTACATGTCACTCTCTGTCCATGTAATCCAATCCCTGCTGTCATCTGCATGCGCAGAGTGGAGAAGATTAAAAAAGAGATTGAGGAGCTGCAAACGTTCACCAGCTTGGAGAAACACTTTGATGTGGAGTGGACAGAGGTTCAGGTTCTAAAAGATAATCTGGAAAAGATGACTGCTCAGCGAGATCAATTAGAGCAGGATTGCTTGACCAAAACCGAGTGGTGAGTTTGGGTAGCATTCGACTTGTAACTCGCCCTAAGCTCAAGATATTTGTATTGTTTACCAGCGATAACTTGCTTCGTTTTATCAAATTTAATTTGAATCTCGCGATAATCTTATTTATAAGCAAGAGTCGATCAAGACCCTTCGTATATCCTCCTCCATTGCACATACAAATCACACACAATCATAATCATAAAAGATACGAAAATCCAGCAGACTTTGATTAAGACTTGACATTAACTATTATCTATTATTATTTTAGTTGCGAAGCCATGCAGGCCGAAGTCAAAACCCTGACAGAAGCTGCTAACTCCAAGATCGTCGAGCACGAGAAGGAACTAGAGGCTCTTAAACAGACGATCGCCAAGATGGATTTGGAGAACCGCGAGGCCATCAGCTTGGAATTCCAGTTCGAGGCCTACAAAAAGAAGCCCAGCCTGCGAGAGAAGGACTTGCTGTCAGCCCTCTCGGAGAAGGAAATGGCCATTGAAAGTTTGCAGAAGAACCTCGACGACCTATCCCGAGATATGATGCGCAACAGCAAAGAGGCACTCATGCGTTCCATGTGCCCCAATCAAGCCGACTTCGGAGAGATAACCCTGAATAAAACCGACGTCAACGAAGACTCAAAGAAAGTTGAATCTCTGGAACGCAGTTTGCAGACCTCTGAAAAAGAGTGTCAGCAGCTGCAGGCTGAAAATAAGAGTCTGCTGCTTGAAATTGGAGCTATGAAGGAGCGAGCCTCTAGCCAAGTAGCCCTTGTCGAAGATTTGAAAGCTCAAAACAAGGAGTTAAAGGCGAATCTAGCTGAGGTGACGTCCAACTTAAACGCGATTCAAGAGGAATACGATAATCTTTCCAGCCAGCTAATGGAATCGGTCCAGGAGAACGATGCTCTGCGGAATGAGCTCAAGCAGCGACCCCTTCCTAGTTACGAATTGGAATCCATGAGGAGTTCTGGCGTGGATTCAATGAAAAGTTCTGGCGTGGAAACTGAATTCGGAGAGCCAGAACAGGAGGCAGTCTCCCACAATGATCTCCGTGAGCAGTTTGCTAAGCTTTCAGAATCGATCCATCAGATCGAACTTAAGAACCACTCGGGCTTAAGCCGATTCTTTGTGGTTTCTAAGCCGGAGAAGGAGGAGGAAGAGAGTACTGTAACACCGCTAAAGCTTTGCCTCGAGTATGCAAAGTACATCGAGTGCGAGAAGGCATCCGAAGGCGTTCCCCTCAAAGGCGTTATAAAACAACAAGTGTTCCAGCTTGTGGCACTAAGTCGGGAACAGCTTGAAGCCGAAGAGGACAAGCGACTCTTGAAAATCATATCTCAGCTTGAGCAGGAAATCAAGGATAAAAACGACGTGATGGAGGCCACCGAGGCAACCATCAACGAGATGCGAGAGCAGATGACCACCCTACAGTCTGAACTCATGGAAAAGAGTTTGATTGTCAACAAGGTGGAGGGCTACCAGCGCCAGATTGAGTCCCTGGAAAAGCAGAATGCGGAAATAACCATGGTGTACGAGGAGCTGCAGGATAAGGTTCATAGAAATAGCACAATGAGCGAAAGTCTGCTGCATCTCCTGCCAAATGATGACACCATCTCAGGTGCCCATGAATCGTCTGCCAGTCAACCCCAAGAGGATGCCTCCCATAAGGAATTCCTCGCAGAGCTGCAAACTAAAGTGTGCGAGCTGCAAGCGGAAGTGGAGAGTCACTTGAAGCTGTTGCAGCTCAGGGACAAGAACATCGCCGAGCTAAAAGCTGAAATTGAAGAAATGGGCGAGCGCTGTTTATCCTCGGAGGTAAAGCTCGTGGAGATGGAGAACGATGCCCGGGAGAAGCAGCAGCTACTGGACCGCCAGAGTCAGAAACTTTCCGATGACGCTCTGCTTATCGACCAGCTTCAGGAGAAGAATGCAAAGCTTCAAGAGCGCAGCATCAAGGCAGAGCAACTTCAGGTCAAGCCGGAGCCGACAATTCCTTTCTCTGACTATGAAAAGCAAATAGAGGAACTCAGGGAGTCATTGAGCCGAGTCCAAGATGAGCTGATAACAATGGAAAAGCTTAAGACCGATGAGATAAATGCCCTGCAACTGGATTACTTGGTGAAAATTGAAAGAAGCGAGAACGAGAACCGTGCGAAATTCCGCGGTTACACCCAGGAGTTGGAGGAGAACAAGGATCGTTACGAAATCGATTTGGCAACGTTGAGGGAAAAGCTGCTGAAGACCGAAGAAAAGCTGTCAAACTCAAAGGTTGAGACAGAACTCCTTGAAAAGCTGAGCCAGATGAAAGAGGAAATGCAAAAGGTGACTGCCCAGCACGAAGCGGAACTTGAAAGCATAAGAATAAATCTGCAGGAAAAGCTAGCTGCAGCTGAAGCCAAGGCTGCCCAGCAGCGAGCGGAACTTGAGGCGACGACGGAAAGCCTGAAGGAGCAGCTATCTGAAGCCGAAGCAAACGCTGCCCAGCAGCGAGCGGAACTAGAAGTGATCACGGAAAGCCTGAAGGAGCAGCTAGCTGAAGCCGAAGCAAAGGTTGCCAAGCAGCAAGAGGAATTTGAGGCGACCACTGAAAGCCTGAAGAAGAAGCTAGCTGAAGCTGAAGCAAAGGCTGCCCAGCAGCAAGCGGAACTAGAAGTGATCACGGAGCAGCTATCTGAAGCCGAAGCAAAGGTTGCTGAGCAGCAAAAGCAGCTTAAAGCGATCGCCAAAGACCAGCAAGAAAAAATACCTGAAGCGGAAGCAAACGCTGCGACCACGGAAAACCTGAAGAAGAAGCTAGCCGAAGCTGAAGCAAAGGCTGCCCAGCAGCAAGAGGAACTTGAGGCGACCACGGAAAGCCTGAAGGATCAGCTAGCTGAAGCTGAAGCAAAGGCTGCCCAGCAGCAAGAGGAACTTGAGGCGACCACGGAAAGCCTGAAGGAGCAGCTAGCTGAAGCTGAAGCAAAGGCTGCCCAGCAGCAAGCGGAACTAGAAGCGATCAAGAAGAAGCTTGCTGAAGCCGAAGCAAAGGCTGATCAGCACCAAGGAGAGCTTAAAGTGACCACAGAGACCCTGAAAGAGAAGCTAGAGGAGCTGGAAGCGATCTCACAAACCCTCAATGAGAAGCTAGCTGAAGCCGAAGAAAATGGTTCTTATTTAAATGATATAATGGGTCAAAGGGACACAAAAGAAGCAGCAGTTGCTTACCTGGAATCGTCTTTGGATAAGCTCAAGATGGAAAACAAACAGCTGCTGGAGCAGCTACAGTCACAGGCGGACATCGAACAGCACAGCGAACACATTGCCTCCTCCAACAAGATCCAGGAGCTGGCAGCGAAGTGCGACCAACAGGCTTTGGACTTGAATAACAGGCAGCAGGAGAAAATTAACCTGCAAACAGAGATCAATGAAGCCAACGTAAAGTATTTGAGCATAAAAAATACACTTCAGAAACTTGCCTTGCAAATGGATGCCCAGAGCCAGAAACATCAAATATCGGAAAAGGATTTCGAGGAGCAGTGCAAGGTTTTTACCGCCAAAATCAGTGAGCTCGAAGAAGCATTACAAAGTGCCCAACAGAACGTTTTACAGCACAAGGAGCTGATGGATTCATCGAACGGAAGGGTTCAAGAGCTCCAAGAAAAGTACGATCAGCAATTACGTGACATAGATACTTTAAGGCAGGAGAAGGCAAACCTTCAGGAAAAGATCGATAAAGCCGATGCACAGCATTCCGCCACTTTGAGGAAGTACCATGAGTTGCAAGTGCAAATGGATGAAATGAGCAAGCAGAGTGTAACAGAGCAGTCCGGAATGGAGGAGAGGATTGAGACTATGACAGCCAAGATCGATTCCTTGAAAGAAGAACTAAAAAATGCTGGGGTAAAAGCTGCTGGCTTTGATAATCTGATTTCGGAACACGAAGGTCTGAAACTATCTCTTTCGGAAGCAAAGGAAGTCTCTTGCAGGCTGCAGGAGAACGTCGACAGCCTACAGTCCCAACTATTTGCTTCTAAAAGTGATATCGCTAGTCGACATCTTGAAACGGAGAAGCTTCGTTTAGACCTGCAACTTGCCATGGAGGCCAAGAATACTGCCAGCGCTGAACAATTAGCTCTGACAACAAAGCTACAGGAAGTTGAGGAAATGATGGCCACTCAGGCGGGAAAGTTCAAAAAAGAGCTCGCAGCTCTGAATAGTTCCACGAACGAATTGAAGCTCAAACTAAAATCTCTTGAAGAGCAAAATGATGACCTGATTTCGAAGAATGCTGAGCTAATGGGGAAGCTGACCAATGCTCACAATCTGCGGAACCAACTGGAAGAAGAACAGAAGCTCTGCGCCTCCCAACGATCTCAATTCGCAGACTTGGAGGAGACATTAACTAGACTGGAGGATCAGCTGAGAAACAAAGAAGCTGAAGTCAACGGAAAATTCTTGGAGAAGAACCAGGAAGTGGAACTTTGTCGCAAGACCATCGAGGAACTTGGCAAGGAATGCGACCAACTACGTTCCGATCTGGTAAGCTAAGTCAGATTAATTCCCTTTTCACCTAATGATTACATTCATATTATTTTACAGCAAACCAAAATGAATAGTTTTCTCAAAGAAAAGGACAGCCTGAAATCGATTTTATCTACTATGACAAATGAAAAGAAGCTGCTTGAAGAAAGGATCAGCTCCTTGAGTCTGAATGATAATCGTAATGCTGAACTTTTAGCGAAGCTAACAGCCAATGAGGCTGATTCGGAATCCTTGAGAGAATCCCTTATTACTCAAAAGTGTGCTGCTGAAGAGGCCAACGTAAGATGCCGCCAATTAATGGAGCAAAAAGTGGAACTCGGCAAGGAAATTGATCAGCTTCGAACCACTCTGGTAATATTTTCAAATAATATAATTTAGACTTCGTGGAAGTGAAATTTGTGCGTTTAGAAATCCAAGGAGGCCAGTGTCCTAGCAGAGAGGGACAGCATGAATGCCACCATCTCCAGTCTGCTCGAGGACAAGCGCAATCTCGAAGAGAAGCAATGCACGCTGTACGAGACGGTCGGAAAGCTGGAAGAGGAACTGTCTGCTCTACAAGCTGCCAAAGTATCCAGATGCAACTCATCCCTCGAGTCAAATGGCCCTTCTATGAATACATCGACTGGTTCTGTGCCCAGGAAGAGTCTTGACCGCAATCCTACTGCCTGTCTTCCAAGGGTGAGTCTCGAAACTGATCTTTGTATAATTGTAATTTAAATGGAATGCTTTCATGTACAGAAATCGGCTTGCTTTGAGTCCGAGATGCGAAAGAGTCGGCGGCTCTCGGCCTATGACGAGCACCGGATGCAGTCCTACTGGAACGACGTCAGGGATTGTGGTACTCAGACAGACCCAGTGGGTGAGTACACATTCATGAGCTTTAGTATGCGGTTATTGATTGTCATGATTGATCGCCTTCCAGACGCCAACTGCAACTGCACGGAGCTGGATAGCAAGCTGCAGGCTTGCCAGCAGGAACTATTCATCCGTGAGAGCCAGGTCACTGCCTTAAACATGGAGCTGAAGCACCATCCTCTGAAGGACGAGAATGCACAGCTTAAAAAACGGGTGCTGGATGAGCAGGAGAAGGCTCGATCTGAGCAGAAGCGGCTGAAACTTAAAATTCAGGATCTCAATGGCAAAGTAAATGATCTGAATAATGTTGCCAAGTCGGCACCTGCTCCAGTGCCTCAGCCTAGGCCCAGTTTAGTGGCTCACTCCGTGTCTGTCCACACACAGACCGAAGTGGATCAGTTGGAGAAAAAGTATCAGGATGCTCTTGTTTTGCTGCGCTCCCGCTACCATCTCATCAAGAACCTGGAGGAGAAATTGAACCAGAATGAGAACACAGACACGTCCAATGTTTCATCCCTGACCAGTGGTCAAATTCATTCACTTACGGTAAGTGCTACGTTCTTTCCCTTTTTTTTTTGACAAGTTTCTTACTTGAAAAAATATATGACAGAAACAATGCGAGTCTCTGAAGAAGGAACTGGCGGGCGTCAGGGAGAAGTATGATACGGCGAAACGGGTCTTGATGATGCGCAAGGATGAATTGGTCAATATGCGCGTTAAACTAGCTGCTTTCGAATCGGCCGCTGGTGCACCTAAATAGGCAGTTTGCCTCCCGTTACTTGTCTGCGGGGCACAACCAACGTTTACCTTTAATTTATCAAAATAATTTCATACAAATTTTTCACAATTTTTCACTAAACATACCGATTTAAAAAAACGCTCCGTATATTTCGGGTTCGGTTTCCGTTTTACTTTTTACTAGTACTGTGACTTCACAAAACGGAATGAACATTTAGGTCTCTGGCCCATGAGTATGATACAATCATTTGGCAGCCAACGGAACTTCCTACTACGATTTTGTATTCATGCTCTGTCGATTGTTCAATCGTAAAAATCGTAGGTTTATGTATAGTTTTTATGTATGTTAATAAGTCTCGAACTAAGTCATCCTTTTATGTCCCTTGGCCGCTAGTCGGCTTAAGTGTTTAAAAAACGATTTATTTTGTACATTGCTTAGCATTTCTTACTATTATAACTTACCTTTTTAAGTAACTTATCTGCCGCCGAAATGCTCAAATCAAATCAAGAAAAACTCACAAATTGTTCTTCATAACGCGGCTTTATTGTAATGTCAATAAATATTTATAACTTTCTAAGCACATGGATGTCTACTTATATATTGCTTATGTAACGACTTTTAACTAATAGATTTTAAGCTAACCGTCCTAACCGAATTGCATTAGCCTTTTAATGCGCTTAAGCCTAGGAAAATGCGAACTATTGCACTCCACCTACGAGAGAGCGATAAGGAAAACCGAAAAGTACAAAAAACGGATCAAATCAAATAGGTAAAGATACGTGTACTTGATTTCTTTTATTACATTCTTTCATTACTTAACTATTATTCTAGGTCCGGTGACTCGGGAGTCGGGAGTAAGAAAAGGTTGTTGTTCAAGTACTCTGGAAACAAGCCAGGGGTCAGGTGAGTTAGTTCCACGTTCGAGACAACGATTGCAAACTTATAAATAAATTACACATTTAAATTAATTGAGGTAGAAAATTACTAAAGTAACACATGTGTTGTTGCTGGTTGTATAAGGCAAGTGGTAGCGACTCTTGTAGAGTCTGTCTCTGTGCTCGTCTTCGATTGAAGCTAACCATAAACCTAGGATAACTGAGGCTCGAACTAAATACATACAGGAAACGCTTAGTTACATCTATCTATGTCTTGCTTGCAGTGCTCTGCCACATAAACTAGCTAACCCTATTTTATAATATATATATGTATATATGTATGTATATAGGATCCGCATAAACGGGGATCCACCGCCGAATGCTGAGTATGCTGAGGTATTCAATTCTCTCTCTGACAAATAAGTACAGGCATTCATCCATATGTATTCTTAAGTGAGTGTATACCGAGTGTGTGCACTGTATACCGCATGGTATAGTTTATAAATAATCAATTTCTGTTATGCTGATTGCCCCGCAGGGTGGGGGGCAGATCCTAAGATATCTGCCTTTCGAAAATTGGCAAGATTCCTGGAGGTGTGGAGTACAACAGGACCAGTCACAACTCGTGGAAGTATCGGGGTTCGTTTCAGGGCTTCAACTCTGCGCTGTCGCTGTCGCTGGCTGAGGTAGTTCGGTTGAGTGATGAGTGGTTCGGATTGTGTTCCTCCTGAGATATGGTAAGCACTTTGAATCGATCGACGGAGTGGCAAGACTTGGAACTGGAAGGCTGTGGCATCCATGGCACATCTGAATTATCTGCTGTCGTCGTCTCGTTTGGTACAATACTAACATACGTAAGTGTTAAATGCGACGGATCGTTTTGGGGGCTGCTACTGATTCGGGTTTCTCTAACATCGATATATCGTTATATGTATTTACAGGCTTCTCTTTCAATGTGAAATCTAACTTACGACTCTATTTAGTACGGACTACCATTATACGCGTCTTTCTCATGCGGGATGCGGATTGGCTGTCTGGGGGCCGTGGCTCTAGTCGCCACTTGCTCTCTACTTCCTCCTCTCGGCGACTCGTATACACAGCAGGTACTTGTGTATATATAATGTGGACATATATGTATATATATATATCGGTATAGTAGGTAGTGGGTTTCAAAAGCACAACGTAGAATTCTACTAGGCCAGCTCTGGCAGCGGCACAAATATATGTATGATTTTAGTCCTATTCTAGTACACTATCGTATTGTATCGTATCGTATCGTACACATAAACTGGTATACATGAGGATAAGGCTACTCGTTACATATGTTCCATGGGTAATCGGTATACAACTGTTTGTGCTCGTGTTTGTCTGTGTGTTTTTTACTCGTATTCATATTCATAGTCGTGGTTCCCTCCCTCGTCGCTCCTCCTATGTGTTGTGCACACCCTCGTCCTCGGAGTAATTGTCCTCGGCATCGGAGTTGGCCACCTCATGGTTGCTGCCCGACTGGTTATTGTCCAGACCCAAATCCATTGGCTCTGAACCGTCGCGCCTCATCTCACCCTCGTGGTCCGCCGCCTCCTCATGTCCCGGCATCCGTCCGGCCGAGTTCAGGGCCAGCGGTCCCAGGCCGTGCGGCGAGAGGCTACCCGGGCCCCCCTGGTGGTCGTGCCGCATTATAGGCTCTATGCTCAGTCCGGGGCCGCTCTGGCCGAAGGCAGGATTCCCAGCGGCCAGCTTGCTCAGATCAAACTGTCCGGGCAGCAGGCCTGGCGGCAGGCTGTCCAGGCTGTGTCCCATCGCATTCAGTTGGGCCATCTTGGCGCGCAACGCGGCGGCGGCTGCCTGCTCCTGGGACATGCCCATGCCTGGAATTAAGAAGGGATAAAGTTAAAAATTAGGATTATAAATTCTCATTAGGAAGACAACAAATAAGGAGGGCCATGACTTGGTCTTGGGCACTCACCGAATGTGTTCTCCGTGATAAACTGCAGATAGGTGTCCAGCAGGGACTGACCGGCCGCATTGCTGGTGGGCAGCTGCACACCCAGATCCTTGGGCTGGCCCAGAGCGGCCGCCGTGGCCGCCGCTGCAGCCGCCTCGTTTCGCATCCTGGCGTGCCCGAAGTTGCTCAGCAGACTCTCGTGGTAGCGGCTCAGGTCGCTGCTGCTGCCCATCCCGTACAGACCGTTGCCGGTGGTAAGATCCTCGGGATCCTCGTCCGAATCTTCGGCATCGTCTAGCGGACCACCGCTGGCGTTGCTCAAATCTAACTTGGCCTGGCCGCTGCCGCCGCCGCCACCACCACCGCCGCCGCCGCTGCTGCCACTGCCGCCGGTGGGCGAGGCCCTGGCCCTCAGCTCCGCGGGGGAGATCTTCACGCCCGCCTTGGCCAGCAGGCGGGAGGCGAGCTCGGGATCGAAGGCACTGGGCATGGGCAGCACGGGCAGGTCCTTGGTGGAGATGCCGCGGTGCTGGCGCGACATGTGCGAGTGCAAGGAGTTGCGGGACTTGGCCACCGTGCCGCAGAGGACGCACCGATAGCCGGGGCAGACGGTGTGCTTGTCCTCCAGGTGGGTGCGCAGTGTGTGGGCCGAGCGGTAGATCTTGCCGCACTTGGGGCAGGGGCGGGGGTCGGTGGCGCGCACCCTCATCTCCAGGGAGCGGCGGGAAACTGTAAGATACAACGAGAGATTCATCAGTTTGGCGTTGGAGATGGCAAAGGACGGGCGGGATGATGGACCAATGAAAAGCCAGCTAAAGTCTTCGTTTGCTCTTTATTGTTCTCCAAAATAGATTTGCCGCCTCCGAACGAACACACATTCCACTAGGCAGCGCAGATACAAAATACTCGCACTAGATACATTTGGTTTGCCCTCAAACAATTTTGCAAACTAAAATGGCATACAAACTGTGGCTGCTTGGCTTCTCTTTAGGCCGTTTATAAACTACAATTGTAAAATTGTCCGCATCGAAATAGAATTTATATTTAGTCGAAAATCGTATCTCGATCGAACTCTCATTTCGTTATATTTTCTGTTTTTAGCAATTTTTGCTGGAGTTTCGGTTTTAGTTTTAGTGTTTTTTTGATTAACATTATAGGAACCTTTTTACGTATGTCTGCTCTTGGAGTGTTATGCCGCCAATGGAATCGAATTACGGTTTAGTTAACACAAGTTAAATCAACAGAATATCTCCTCCAATTTTGAACTTTTCTCTAATACAAATCGATTTTAGTTTAATGCTCAACTTTAGTTTAGTTTCAGTTTTTATTATTTGTAATTATTTTTCCGTTTTTTCTTATTTCTTGGTTTTGGTTTTGGCTAAAAATATATTACGCAGGCACATTCTATTTTGTTTCAGTATCAATATTCATAATAGCTACTTTATATACTTCTAAATATCATGTTTCTTTGTTTGCTCGTTTCAGCTCATTATCTACATAGTTATCTCACCCTCTACGGCTTAATCGTACGTATGTGGCTTATGTAACTCTATGAATTAATATTATCATACTTCGTGTGTATTTCTTTGGGTTTCTTTGCTGTCTATTTTAATACTGCACTTGCTTTGCTGGAGTCTCACACAGCGTTTTCCTATGTATCTCTCTCCCCCATCAGCTAACGTAAAGGAATTTAAAGTTTGAGATTTGTAATATAGTTTATCGCATATAGGAACGTAATAATTGTTGCAAGAATCCTAGCCCAAAGCGTTCGTCTAGCGCCGCCAGTTCAGAGGCCTCTAGGGAATCTATTTTTACTAATCTCTTCCCACTAAATAAAAGGTTGAATTGTAATGACTGAAACAAAACTCATATAAATTCTAATAACCCCAAGTGAATTGAAGAGTTTTCTGAAAATGAATAAATGAACACCGAATGAATCTTCCTGAAGATGAATATATAAAATAAACTCTCAAAATGAATTCACAAATTATAAAACTTAATCCTTTCAGTGTTTCTTATAATATGCAAGAAATAGGTAGAAGGCTTTTATGCCGAAATGAACAGCAAATGAATCTTCTACAGAAATGAATCTCTAAAGATGAATACACAAAATGAACTCCCACTGGAAACCCAGTTATTATTTCTTTCCAAAAGAATTATAAAACGGAATCCTTTTCGTGACTGAAACCTTTTAATGAAATGGAAGAAAAAGAAAGAAGGTTTTTATGACTGAATGAACAGAAAGTGAATCTTCTGCAAATAAACATCCAATGAATCTTTTATCTTCGGCAATTACAAACCCAAAATGAACTCTGAATGAATCCCCGTAACTACTCCCATATCCTTACCAATTAGGAACTCTAAATAAACCCTTTAGCGACTGAAACCTTTTCGTAATCAGGAAAAATAATAAATCTAGAAGCCTTCGTTGACTGACTGGCGGGCAGAAAGCGTTTGCAGTAGTTGGCCTGCAGGCAAGGACCTCTCTCGTGCGCTTACAGTTACAGTTAGTTATAGTGGACTCCGACTCCGACTCCGACCTGGACTTGGACTACTTTTTGGCTATCTACGATAGATGCGAGTGTCTCGAGACTGTGTTTTATTTTTCGGCTCGATTGCGAGTTAGATTCGATTTATTGTCGCCATTGACTGACTTGACTGAGAAGCAGCAACCTAGAAAGCTTTTAGCGGGACGACTACCCGGAGTGGCATTGGCTCGCAGCCTCGCAGTTTCATTTGAAGTCGGGACCGCCGGCAAAGGGACCGCCCGAGGAGCGCATGGCCTTCATTTTGGCCCACTGCAGCGTGTGCTTGATCCGCATGTGATTCCGCACCGAGTTGGGATGCGCGAACCGGCGGCCGCACTCGATCACCGGACAGACGGGACTGTCGCGCGGATAGTGGCGGTCCAGGTGCTGCCGGAAGACACGCTGCTCCAGCGGCGTCTCGCACAGCGGGCAGGGCAGCATGTAGTTGCTGCTTCCGGCTCCAGCGACAGCACCACTTCCATTTCCGCCGGCTGCACCGGGAGCAGCGGCACTACCGGGTCCCGGTCCGGGTCCGGGTCCTGCCACCTGACCAGGTCCACCACTGCCATTATGCCCGGGACTAACGGACGCCGCGGTGGCATTCGCCGCCGCCGCCGCAATGGTGTTTTGAAAGAGCTCCGGAAAATCCCGGGATCGGCTCAGGGCAATGGTCCTGGCCATGAACAGATTGGCTGTCAACTGTTGCTGGTGCGACACGGACACCGACTGCTGCAGTTCGTCCAGATACTGCTGCTGCTGCTGCTGCTGGTGTTGATGCTGCTGCTGCTGGTGCTGCTGGTGCTGCTCCTGCTTCATGAGCAGCGTCTGGTAGAGCGTGGACTCGCTGTCCTGGCGCGTTCTCTTCATGGTCAGGGATATGGCCGAGGAGGCCGACGAGGAGCGGTCATCATCCTGCTGGTTATTGTGTCCACCACTGCAGTCCATCTCCTGGTCCTCCTCGCTGTCGTTCCAGGAGCGTGCCGAGGGCGTGGGCGAGGAGTTGGCCGATCGGTTCTTTTTGCTGCTGCTGTTATTATTGTTGTTGTTATTGTTATTGTTGTTGTGGTTGACGCGATGCTGATGGTGGTGCTGGTGGCGAGGATGTGGCTGGTGGTGATGGTGCGGCTGATGGTGGCTGCTGCGGCGCTGCTCGAGCAATTGACGCTGCTGCTGCTGCTGCTGCTGCTGGTGGTGGTGGTGCTGCTGCTGCATCAGCTTGGCCAGCTTGCTGGCCGCAGGACGCCGGTCCGCGGCATGCGCCTCGTGCGGCTGACGCTGCTCCTCCTCCGCCGCCGCCGCCGTCGTCGTCTCCGGCTCGATGACCTCCTGCTTGATGCCGCTCTTGGCGCTCAGGAAGGTGCCTGGGCGATCGAAGCGTTTCGAGTGGCAAGGAGAGAACGAGGGAAGTCAATGGGAAATCGAGAATCAGAAGCTAAATAATCATTTTCTTTATTTTGTTGGTTCATTCAGCAGCTTCAATTTTGATGTTCAAGTGTTTTAATTTTTTTTTTGTTTTGTTTTTTCCAGTGTGTGTGCTTTTTTATTATTATAATATTTTTTTTGTAATCCTTTGCAAGCAGCAGCAACAACAACAACCAGAGCAGAATTTGAGGTATATTTTCTGTAGTTTTTTATTGCCAATTTTGTAGAGTTTTTTTAAGGGTTTTGTTGCTTCAACTACTCCTTGAATCGAAAGTACACACACACACACGAGGTATCTGGAGTTTTACAGCCAATTTTTGGTAACATTTTCAGGGTTTGCCAATTTTTATATATGTTTAAATCAGAGGTATATCATTTATAAGACTATGGCTAAGCTTCTACAAAAATGTTTCTTAATATTTAACAGGCAGGCAGGCAAAATAAATATATAGTATACATATATGATCATATTATATTACAAGAAGTGCAGGCAATATGAAAAACTAAAAATATTTAATTATTTACAAATAGTTTAACCAGAAAATGCAGTGAAACTCACTTAAATTTGTGGTATTTGGGAACTAACTAATTGTTAGCTTTAGGTAAATTAATACATAAAACTTGGTAATAAATATGGCAATACCAATCTATTCCAAATTAGGAAAAGGAAAACCAACAAAATAAATATTCTATAAATTTATTTAGTATTGTTTCTTGAAGAAACTTTCTCCCTTGACATTGAATTCCAGTTTTAAAAAAGGGTTTAGACTTCCGTTTTAAGCACTCCTGAAACTGCAAGACGCACTGTATCGAGTGGCTTATAGACAAAGGAGGTTGGAGGTTGGAAGTGGAGGGTTAGAGGTTGGAGAACTGAGGGGGACAGACTTAGTTAGGAAAGGGTAAAGAGCCATATCGCGTGTTATGGAACCATTGTCAGATTGGACAGGCGTACGACTCTATATGCGAACTGCGATTGTGCATATACAAAGTGTATATAAATATATAAATACATGTATATCCCATATCCGATCCTAGTGGCGTGCAGGAACACATCTGCCCCCTGAAACAGATATTATATCTTTTGCATTCCGCCCGCTCCCATTTGCAGCGCCATTTCCATTCCCACACAGCCACTTTCCAGCTAGGCTTGGGGCTTCGTTTCAATATTCGATAATAATAAATATTGAAAAATAAAACGCAATTTAATGTCTACGAAATTGCCAAGGCCCAGGCCCAAAAATTGAGTCATTTTTGGGATGGACCTGCTGGGTGGTGCAGGAGGTCGTGACGCAAGGCGACCCAAAAAAACGAGAAAAGCTGAAATCAAATTAAACAATTTAGTTCTGCCTTTGTGCGTGACAACTCAAGGGAGAAGGCAAACAATCCGACTGCATGAATATATCAAGTGAAAAATACAATAAAATCCAATCGAATAAAATGCAGAAATACAATATGCAACCTATATAGCCGGCTCTCTCTGGCAGCTGCTTTGGACATGTGTGTGCTTAGATGCACATGAAACATGCATGGCCGCATCGCAGTTTTCTTCAGTGAGCATCCCGATTGGCCAAGTGCAGCCAGGAGGAGGAGTAGGACCCCGCCAGGACCCTCCTGCTGCCGATCGCCTTTGACCAGCCAAGCAGATTGCGAATTTGTCACATTTGAGGAGACCGCTCGGTCGGAGCGACGGTGTGTGTGTCTGTGTGTTGTGCAAGTGACAGGCACAAGGAGGACATTGTGTGTGGCCCCGTATCAAATCAGGCATAAGATTCACACATCCTTCCGGCTCCTCTCAGCCTCTCGGACAGGTGCATTTTTCGTAAAGGATGCGTTTTGCATAGGAATTAACTCCCCCCGAAGGAGGGACACACCTTCTGTGTGCGTTGGTCTGTGCGTAATATCTCTCTTTA
>VNJV01017351.1:0-14663 GCA_008042635.1 Drosophila nikananu
TTTAAAATGTTATATATTTATTTTTTATATTTGCTTTTTAAAATTTATTTCCTTTTTAAAATGTTATATATTTATTTAATAGATTTCCCTTTTAAAATGTTATATATTTATTTGTTATATTTCCTTTTTAAAATGTTATATATTTATTTAATAGATTTCCTTTTTAAAATGTTATATATTTATTTAATAGATTTCCTTTTTAAAATGTTATATATTTATTTTTTATATTTGCTTTTTAAAATAGATTTCCTTTTAAAATGTTATATATTTATTTAATAGATTTCCTTTTTGAAATGTTATATATTTATTTAATAGATTTCCTTTTTAAAATGTTATATATTTATTTTGTATATTTCCTTTTTAAAATGTTATATATTTATTTTGTATATTTCCTTTTTAAAATGTTATATATTTATTAAATAGATTTCCTTTTTAAAATGTTACATATTTATTTAATAGATTTCCTTTTTAAAATGTTATATATTTATTTTTTATATTTGCTTTTTAAAATTTATTTCCTTTTTAAAATGTTATATATTTATTTAATAGATTTCCTTTTTAAAATGTTATATATTTATTTAATAGATTTCCTTTTTAAAATGTTATATATTTATTTAATAGATTTCTTTTTTAAAATGTTATATATTTATTTAATAGATTTCCTTTTTAAAATGTTACATATTTATTTAATAGATTTCCTTTTTAAACTATACAATTTCCTGGATATGATTTTTAGAATTTATTTCAAGTTGAATGCACAAATTATTGCAGAAATTGGTTTACAAAAAAAAAGGGGGTTCAGACTGAAATTCAGGGCTTCCTTCATAGGCCAGGATTCTTAGGCCGTCCTGCCAGTGGTGGTGGGCCCTCGGGTGGTTGTCCTGCGGGTTGTCCGTGTGCGGTTTCCAGTGTGCGGCAGCTTCTGGCATTCCTCCGGCTTGTCGCCCAACTGGCGTTCACCGCAGCGCCGCTTGTCCGTGCGTCGCCAGTCTGTGAAAAGCAAAGAAAATCAGTATGAAAAGAGGCCTAAAATGGCTCTAAAACGAAGCCTAAAAGGCGGCTTAAAAATGGTCAAGGGAGAAACTCACTGTTCCTGGGCCGACTGTGGCAGTTCTGGTTGCGCAGCTGGCAGTTATTTGCCAGCACCTTGCACTGCTTCTTGTCCCGACTGCGCACACAAATGTGCTGGGCCGCCGGCGAACTCTTGCAGACCACCGGCCGGCGGGGACATTGCTGGTAGCAGGGCCGCCGGTTGGCCGCCCCCACACCGCGCACATCCTTGCAGTCCAGATCGCGGGTATGCCGCACACCTGCGGGCTCCCTGCGCCGATTGGCCGCGATCAAATCGCAAATGTTGCCAAAGCGCTGGCACTCGCCGGTGGGCGTTCGGCCGCAAACCCGTGGACTGTTGCGGGCACAAACCGCCGGCAGGGGGCAGATCCAGGGCCACAGGATCGATCGTTTGGTGGTGATGATGGTGCTGGTGGTGCTGGTGGTGGTGGTGGGTGGTCGCGTCCGGGTGGTGGCCACTACCAAAACGAAGGCCATGAGAAGGGTGGAGAGGCCTGCAAGGCATAAGAGTTTATGTTACATATTTTTTTATGTGGCATATCCCCAAAGGATATTTTTTTGTTTCTCTCACCGAAAATCATTTGGCAACTGCGCATCTTTGCTGGGTGTTTTCTTTGTATGATCTTTGGTGCTGGAAGTTGAGGCGACTTCTGTTGACATTTTGGGCCCAGAACTTAACTATTTATACCAGCAAATCGAGGGCTGGCACAATTACTAGGAAGCAATTACCAGAGCAGCTCAATTATGGGCTGGCACACGCGTTTTCGGCGACTTTTGTTGTATTTTCCAGGCATTGAACTTCCACAGCTGGTGGCTGTGACAGCTGCTGCTTCGGCATCATAAAAGTAACTGAAACATGAAGAAATTATTAATTTCAAGTAATGTAATATTAATTTAATGCAAAAACTGGTCATTGGTTTAATGGGACAGACATTAAATGTATTGGGACAGAGGCATTAAATGTCTGCAGGAACACCCTGCGTATGCGTGATTTTATCAACTTGAAAAAGGAACAAAAGTAGTAGACTAACGAATAATTCTCTGGGTTAACTTTACCCAAAGCACAGATTAATATACCTTATTAATACTATAATTATTTCCTTAATAAAATATATCAAAAATGACATTAAATATTTATCTTATTTATTAAATGAAAACCATAAATTCAGGCCTTGTATCTACCCCCAAACCGAAACACCTTTTGCTGTGCTAAATCAGAAGACCTTATTCATTCATTCATTCAATTCATCCATTCACTGGCATTCATTCGCTGGAACAGCTGGAAAACTGAGGAAATCTGTGCCAAAAACCTTGCCTGGCGTTGCCTATAAATGCCCAACTTGCCGCTTCGAATGGCATCAATCAACCAGCAGCAGCAGCAGCAGCAGCAGCAGGAAAATCAAGAAACATGAGCAAACTCAGCCTGATCCTCCTGCTCGTGGCCGTCCTGGCCATCGCCTCCAGCCAGGCCGATGGCAACCGCCGTCCCTGCCCTGGGCGCTGCCACTCGCTGTCCTCCGGCGGCAAGAGCGTTTGCATCCGGAACAGAGCCACCAACACCTGCACCAAGCTGCGCGCCTGCCGCCTCCGGGAGAAGAACTGCCGCCGGCGGGACAGCGGACTGGAGCCGATCCGCGAGACATGTGTGACGCGCTGCCGCAACATTCTGGGCGCCAGCGGCGTGGGCCAGTGTGCCCCCCGGCTGCGCAAGGGCGTCCTCGATGCCGCCGGCAGCAAGAAGCTGCGCCACTGCCGCCGTCCCTGCGTGGACGATAAGCAGCACACCTGCTGGCGGAATCAGCAGAACGGCTGCATTCGGCAGACGCGCTGCCAGGCCGAGCAGCGGAACTGCGAGCGCCCCAACAATCGGTGGGTGAGGGCCAACGAGTGGAGCTGCAAGGGTGCCACTGTGGGCGGCGGAGTGCGTCATTGCCGCAGGCAGCCCATCATCATCAAGGACTAAGGACGACGAGCACTGGACCCACTGAGTGCCTGGGGGACACCACCCCTCCCCAAGTTCTGGGGGAAAACCCCCCTAAGACTTGAGAAACTTCCCCCCGGAAAACCTAGGAAAAACCCCCCTAAGACTTGAGAAACTCCCCCCTGAAAAAACCCTAAGGAAAGCCTTTTCTAACATTTTTTTTTTTTAACAAACTATATTTTCTATATTTTGATTTCTATGTTTTGCCCAAAAATAAAGTTTATTTCATACAAATTAAGGTATTCCTGTGCTTATTTTATCATTTTTCTTTAGGTTTTATCTCCAGGTTCTAGTTTAAAGAGCTTTTCATTGAAATAAAAGTGCCGAAAGCTGTAGAAAATACATATTTGTCGGGGAATTGCGGGAAAACCCCCCTAAGACTTGAGAAACTCCCCACTGAGAAAAACCCTAAAGAAAGCCTTTTCTAACATTTTTTTTGTTTTAACAAACTATATTTTCTACATTTGGATTTCTATGTTTTGCCCAAAAATAAAGTTTATTTCATACAAATTAAGGTATTCCTGTGCTTATTATACCATGTACCGTAGGTACAAAGGTATATTAATTTCATGCAAATGTATGTAACAGGCAGAAGGAAGCATTTCCGACCCCTAAAGTATATATATTCTTGATCAGCATCAACAGCCAAGTCGATCTAGCCATGTCTGTCTGTCCGTCTGTCCGTCTGTGTAAACGCCTAGATATCAGCAACTATAAGAGCTAGAGTCACCCAATTCGGTATGTAGGTCGGAATGTTTTGCACGCAGATCAAGTTTGTTTCAGATTTAAAAATTTCCCTCCCACTCCCCCGCAAATCAATAAAAACGTTTTGCAGCCGCAAATATTACCATATATCTTTCTTTTTGTGCATAGGCATGCATATGTAGAACATGTATCAATACCGAAAATCTGGTAAAGATCGGGTGAAAAACACAAAAGTTATTTACTTATCAGTGTGCTATCTATTTGGCAGCTAGCAACAGGTGCATCCCAAAAAACAACAACAAAACTGATGAGCGCAAGAAACTAACTCCCGTCCGCAAAAAAGAGAGGAGGGGTTATCTCTGTCTCTGTCTTGCACACGCAAGTGCATGAGATGGTGGTGGTTTTGCAAAGAGCGAGTTTGTTTACATTTCTCTAATAGGCAAAAGTCGCAATAGGCAAAAGCGGCGATATATTTTGGTACATGGTATATAACAGGCGTTCACGAACGACTGTAGCTTTCTTACTTGTTTTATATTAGTTTTTTAGCTCCTATCTCCTGATTCCTATATCCTAGTTTAAAAGAGCTTTTAATGGATATAAAAGTGCCGACAGCTGTGGAAAACACACATTTGCCGGGGCATTGCGGGAAAACCCCCCTTGGACTTGAAAAACTCCCCCTAAAACCCTAAGAAAAGCCTTTTCTAATATTTTTTTTTAATAAACTAAATTTTTTTACATTGGTTTTTTATATTTTGCCCCAAAATAAAGTTTATTTCATACAAATTAAGGCATTCTTGTGCTTATTTTACATTTGTTCTTTAGGTTATATCTCCTGATTTCAATTTCCATGGAAATAAAAGTGCCGACAGCTGTGGAAAATACACATTTGTCGTTGCACTGCGGCTGTTTGTTGCCCACATATATGCTTGGAAAATGTATTTTTCCCACCGATATTCCTCATTTTTTGTTTGTTTAAAAGCAATTTAGAGCGGCGCTTGCCCAGGTGGCAGTCTCTGGTAAACACTTGAATGGAATTAAGTATTTGCCTCGGGCCATTGTTTAATTTCACGCCTGGGAGCCTGGGCTTAGCCCCTTCTTCTGTGTGGCTCTGGTAATTTAGTTAAAGGTCCAGTTAGTTGTGCTAATGTTTTCCAATTTCATTATCCTGCCACTGCCACTGCCACTGCCAGGGTGTGTATGTCAGTGTGTGTTTGCCTGCCAGAAGAGAATTTGCATTCCGGGCACAAAGTGGCGGGTGTAATTTTCATATTTGCACTTTGCACCGCCGCCGCCGCCTCCGCCGCCATGCTAATAGAACGCCTGGGAGAAGCGACAGCTGACGGGCTGCCAGGACGAGGAATTCCCAGTGTCCTTGTTTATGGACTCGCAGCAGCAGCAGCAACAGCAGCAGCAGCCGCAGCAGCAGCAGGCAACATCAGGTGACGCGGCGGCAACAAAGTAAACTCCCAGAGCAACCCTCGGCTTTGCCAAAGTGAACTGGGAAAAAAACACAGGACTTTGCAGGAACCACAAAAAATTGCAGATAACCCTTTTCAGGTAATATAAACTTGAGTTCCCCTTCCAGGCTTTGTTTTCATTTAAAATCTAAGCTAACTCTAACTTAAAAAGGGATTTCAACTGCCCTGAATGTTTAGGAAATATACTTTTAAAATTCACTTTAAAAACCCATTTATTTTTGTGCAAAATATATCAATTTGTGGGCGGCTTTGTTTTCATTTAGAACCCAAACTAGCCTTAACTTAGCTTAGCTTCAAAAGGGATTTCAAAAGCAAGGAAACCTAAAAAAATATATTTTTAAAATTCCAAATTGCTAATATATAAATTCCCCTTAAAAACCCATTTATTTCTGTGCAAAAAATATCCTTTTGTGGGCGGCTTTGCTTTCATTTAAAACCCAAGTTAGCTTACCTTCAAAAAGGGTTTTCAACTGCCCTGAATCCTTAAGAAATATATTTTTAAATATCCATAATACTAATATTTAAATTCCCTTTAAAAACCCATTTATTTTAGCATTTTGTGGCCGCCTTTGTTTCCATTTAAAACCCAAACTAACTCCAACATAGCTTACCCTCCAAAAGGGTTTTCAATTGCCTTGAATCCTCAAGAAATATATTTTTAAAATTCCATAATGCTAATATTTAAATTGCCTTTAAAAACCCATTTATTTCTATGAAGAAAATATCATTTTGTGGGCCCCAACCTAGCCTTAACTTAGCTTACCTTCCAAAAAGGCTTTTCAACTGTCATATTTCCTTTAAATAAATATATTTTTAAGTACCAGATTTTCTATACATATATAAACTCCCCTTGAAAACCCATTTATTTCAGTGCAAAAAATAACATTCTGTGGGCGGGAACCCACCGCCTGCCCGGCATGTCCTTAAGCCTGGTTAAGCGGGACGCTGGACCCCTTTTCGACCTTTTGAGGGAGGGGCACAAAGCAGCACAACTTCTCGTGTTTCACTTAGCCGTAAGCCGCGGAAAAGCGAGGAAAAACCAGCCAGCTGCTGACATATTATGACGCCTTTGGGGGGGAAAGGGTTAAGAGGAGCAAAAGTGGAGCCAAAGCCAGTCAAGTGGCCCGATTCAGGGTTTGGGTTTCCCCCACCGTAAACAATATGCATATGATATGAGCTATTAAATACAGATTTCCTAGCTGGTATTTACTTGGAGTATTTCTTTATTTTTACCCCTAAACTATAATTAAATCAATTGGGATTTTAAAACCAAAACCTGTTTGCAAAATACCTCTTGTTATCCAAAGCGAAAAAGCTGACATTTTCCCCGCTGGTAGCAAATAATTGATTCGCGCTGCCGCGGCTGCCACTCAATTAAAAGGCTTTTTATTTTCCACATTTTCCAGCGGAAAACTACGCTTGATGCAGCCACTTTCGGGCCTGACACACATGGATCACACTGTTAACCCGGTGGCAGGATGAAAGGGAAGGAAGGACAGGAAGGATACAAAGCTGCCAGGGGATCTAGCTCTGCACTGACAGAAAAGTGAGGAGTGGGTTTCAGATTTTCAGAGTAGTTTCTTTAGAGTTTTTTCCTTATATTCCCCCCGGGGTTTTTCCTTCGTTCTTCCAGTGCACACACACATAATTATAAACAGCTCTGTCCCAGCGGAAATTGAGGCACTACAAAGCCGGCGCGAGGCAGTCCCGAAAATGAATAAAATAATGGTAGGCCATAACCCGCCGGGTGTCCTCCGGGGTTAACAGGGTCTCCTCCGGGTCGCCGGGTTCCCTCTGGCTGCCGGATAGTGCTCACAATTTAATTTCCTAGCCTGGGCGAGGTTACATACTGCAGGATGCTGGAAAACTACGTCCGCTGATTGCGCCACGGAAATGAAATTAGAACAAGAAAGGAAGCTAACTTCGGCATGCCGAAGTTTAAATACCCTTGCAGTAAGTAAGAAGAAGAAGAAAAATCTTCTGACTTTTTTGTTTTCTCGGGTACTGACATAAGGTAAATGGTGCGAAAGAAAAATGTTGCGAACGAGAAATGTTGCGAGCGAAAAATGTTGCGAACGAATTTCATGAATTCATATATATATTCCTATGGCTGCTATATGATATAGAGGTCCGATTTGAATAAAATTAAAACCGAAATTCTGGAATAATACAACAGGTCTATGTCTCAAATTTTATGAAAATATGTGAAAAATTGGCTTAGTTAGATTTTTTCATCATTATTTTCTGATCGGTCGTATGACAGCTATATGATATAGTTGTCCGATTTTGATCAAATTAAAATCGAAATTCAAGAATAATACAAAATGGCCATATCTCAAATTCAAATATAGTAAAAATTGGCTAAGTTATAATTTTTTTCATGAAAATTTACCGATCTTTCCTATATAGCTATATGATATAGTCGGCCGATCCGGCTCGTTCCGACATATATAGCAGTGAGAGCATATAGGAGCATATCTGCAAAGTTTCATCCAGATAGCTTTAAAACTGAGGGACTAGTTTGCGTAGAAACGGACGGACAGACGGACGGACAGACGGACATGGCTAGATCGACTCGGCTGTTGATGCTGATCAAGAATATATATACTTTATAGGGTCGGAGATGTCTCCTTCACTGCGTTGCAAACTTCTGACTAAAATTATAATACCCTGCAAGGGTATAAAAAAAGCACGAAGCTGAGAGTGAAGCTGGCTAGAAGCTGGGGCATCAGGGAAAAGCCTCAGTTGCCAGAAAACCCCTCGTAATGAGCTGCTGCTGCTGATGATGAAAAGCCAGATCATTAAGCTAATTATGAGTATTTTTTAGGCCCCCAAAAAAGAACCCTGCAATTCCCGCATAAAAATAAACAGAAAATAATTATTTACAAATACATTTGGCAAATGACAATGACTTTTCCGAATTAAAATGTAAACAAATCGAAGAGTTTGTGTTATTATTTTTTAGCTTCGATAGTGGGGCACTTAATTGGATTTGTTTTTTTGTTCGCTGGCAGATGGCCAGAAATAATAATCAACGCCCAGAAATTGTATTACGAAAATAAACAAAACTCATTTTCGTATGCAAAGAGTGTCCCCCTTTTTTTTCTTTTTTTTTAGGGCGTGCGTGCATCTGCATATATTTAACAACTTTTTACACAATTCTTTGTTTATTTGCTTAGTTGGGCTCGTGTTTGTCTTCTCTGTTCCCGTTGGCAGAACAAAAGCATTGGGCGGCGAGGCGAAAAAACAAAAACATCGAGCCGAAAGTAAAACATTTTGCATAATTTTTTAATTTACTCTTTTCGGCTAAAAATAGAGTGTTAACAAAAGGCAGCCCCCTCCCCCTGGCCGGGGGGGCTTCGGTTTCGTTTTGGGTTTGGAATTGGGGATTGTCTTGGGGCTTTTGAAATCGATGCCAGGCGAAGGCAACCAGGAAGCGGGCATCGCTTTGCGGTCCCTCGAATTATGCCAAGGCTTATCCCTATCCCTATCCCTGCCGGTCCTGGTCCTGGTCCTGGGATCCCTCTCCCCAGTTCCCTTTCCTTGGGCATTTTGGGTAAGCAAGACAAATGGTGGGCACACGTCCTCGTGGCTGCATTCGAAAGTGGCCAAAAAAGTGGGAAGTGCAGCGCAGGATAACAGATGCGGGCTGCTCCTTAGTGCCAAGTCATAAATGTCATGGGGCCCACAACCGAAAATACTCAGGCGAGCGACTACAAAAAGCACTGGGAGAAAAATCTGCGAGAGCTGGGTCAAAGAAATATGACGGGGAAATACAAGAAAATCACAGGGATTTTTGTGTTAAAATAAATAACAGAATTCTAGAAGATAAATAATCTATTTTGCAACTCTCTTGTGAGAAATAAGAAGAATTAAAAGCTGGGACTTTTGATTTATTGATTTTATAAGCCAATAAATAATAAGAAATACAAAACTAGTTTACTTCAACTAGAAAGAGGTAGAAAAACATTAAATATAGTGTAAAAAATGAGGTACATAATTGTTAGCTCTTTATAAATAGATCAATAAAAATAATAAATACGAAAAGCATATTTGCAAGGGGAAATAAATGTTTAGAATAGAAATAGAATATTCAATTTCCAAAGCTGCAGATTATTAACATATTATATATATAAACATGATTCAACTATGAATGAAAGCTAAATGCTTTATTTTTTGTCATATAAAAGTCCGAAAAATTCAACTTAAACTATTTTTGAAATGATTTTAATTGCACAATGTGTTTAGAAACTCTTTGTTCCATTTCCAAAACTGCACTTTTCTAATTAATTATATAAACATGATTCAACTATAAATGAAAACTAAATGCTTTATTTTTTGTTATATACAATTTCGAAAAACCCAACGTACACTATTTTTGAAATAATTTTAATTGCACACTTTGTATCGTTATGAAATTATAAGACTTTTCTACGCAGCTCTCTGCTCTGCTTAATCAAATGGAAACTAAAGACTTGCACATAATATACATAATTTTAAGAGGGTCTTCTACTTACGAGGCCGAAATTTTGGCCTATTTTTAGAAATTATTAATATAATAATTTAATTAATAATTAATTAATTAATTTTGTATTACCTTAGTACATCTTTAAACTTAACACTATGCTTCTCCGAGTAAGATTTTTTTTTAAATTAAGAATTGTTTTTAATTTAATTTTTTTTTGTAAAAAGTTCCATTTTCAACCATGTTTTTTCGCCTGTTGGAGAGTGTAAAAATTAAACAAAAAATGTAAAAAAAAAAATCGTACTCGGAAAAGCATAAAGAATTGTTTGATAAAGAAGTGGGAAAAAAATTGGTTCAATTCGATGAAAATTACTGATAGAAGTGAAACCAGAAAGGTAAAGAAATGCGATTTTCGCGTTTAAAAATAGGAAAAATGGTGGAAACGTGTAGAGGCGGCTATGAAGAAATGCGAATTTTACAAAACCCTTTATAGGGCGTATTCCTCAGATCTTCTATATTTTGAAAATAAAGAAAATTATTTTTAAAAAAAATTTTGTAAGTAGAAGAAGAAATGGAAAGTAAAGACTTGCACTTAATATACATAATTTTAGATACATTTCGTATTTAATACATTTCATATTTAATACCTTTCATATTTAATACATTTCATTTTATAATACATTTCATATTTAATACATTTCCTGTTTAATACTTTTCATATTTAATACTTTTCATATTTAATACATTTCATTTTTTAATACATTTCATATTTAATACCATCTCTCTCAGTGCCCTTTTTCGACTGACAAATAACTCAAAATGTGATTGATGACGGCCCTGACACGCTGACACATATAAATGCCTGCAAATGGAGCACGAGACTCTGCCGCTGACGTGTCGCACACACACACCCCGCACACCCCGCACACACGGCGCTCCTGAAAGTGTCCGGAATCCGTCCGGCATCCGTCCCGGGGTCCGTCCGTATATATGTGTACTTAAGGAACCCGGATCCCTAGAGCTGGAGCCTTTGTTTTTCTTTTTCCCCTAAATACAGTCGTAGGGAGTGCGTGATTTTTGTGGCCGCATCATTACTCAACGTTCTAAGTGCTCTGCCGAAGGGGGACCGGGCTTAACCTACGATTATTGCCATTCATTGCCGAGACTAAAGTATGTCAACAAACCTTAGCCCCCCCATTTTCCATCCATTTTCCCGCCTCCCTAAAAATGGAAAAGACAACTTTGTCGGTTGGCGCGGCGCGGCGGGCAAATGAATGCAATTTGTAGTCCAAGAGCATTGGAGGCCCCTGCCTCTTGTCCCGTGTGTCTCGGGGCTTTCATTTACATTAAGTAATTACCTGGAAAACCCTGGGAAACTGTGCTGGAGGAGGGGGTGAAGTGGGTAAATGTTTAGATTTCATTTTTGCCCTGTCCCCGCCGCAGGCTCGCGCTGTCTCCGCGGAATGAGAAGTTCGCAAGTCCAATCAAGTGGACCCGCGACTTTAAGTGCTGCCATATTTACGAATTCACCTGCAATTGGGGCAAACTTGGGTGAAACAAATACTTAAAGTTGCTTGGATTGTAGTAAATATTTTTGAGGATATGTAGAAAGGTTTCAAAAGGCAGGAATGTCTTTTGAATTACTTAAAGCTCCCCTCTTAGTGTTTGAATGGTGAGATATCAATTTTAGGTATTAAATCCTTAGATACTTGCTTTGTTTTTAATGTATTTTATACTTGAAATATGATTTTAATAGTTTGAATATTATTAAGTATTATTATTACTTTAATTATTACTTTATTATCACTTTATTATTAGTGGAAGTATTTTAAATATATAAATTTACTTTGAAAACTCCGCTTAAAAGGCACACGAAATGTTGCCATTTGATTTTATCCATAAAATAAGAATTTAATAGTTTAAATATTACAATAATTATTTGAAGTATTTTAAATATATAAATTTACTTCTAAAACACCGAAAATTTTGGCATTTTGAAAGCCCTTCGATTTTATCCTTAAAATATGAATTTAATAGTTTAAATATTACAATAATTATTTAAAGTATTTTAAATATATAAATTTACTTTTTAAACACAGAAAATTTTGGCATTTTGAAAGCACTTCGATTTTATCCTTAAAATATGAATTTAAAAGTTTAAATATTACAATAATTACTTGAAGTATTTTAAATATATAAATTTACTTCTAAAACACAGAAAATGTTGCCATTTTTAGAACACTTTGATTTTATAATTAAAATATGAATTTAATAGTCTGAATATTAAAATTATTACTTGAAGTATTTTAAATAAATAAATTTACTTTTAAAGCACAGAAAATGTTGCCATTTTGAAAGCACTTCGATTTTATCCTTAAATGCCATTTTTAAAGCACTTTGGTTTATTTCTTTTATATTTTATATTTTGTATTTGTATTTCTTTTATATTTTCACTTAAAATGAATGCCTCGACAAGCACAGATATGCGGGTGGTGGCCATTAGGATCGGTTGACTTATGTCTGAGCTCTGGATTACGAAATACCCCCCTCCAAACTCCAAACTCCCAGCTCCAAACTCCAAACCCCAACTCCCATTTCGAGGGCAGCTCATCTTCATTCAGCTCAAGTTGTCCCCGGGATCCGTTGGCCCAAAAACTGTGTGTACAAATTGCTGGCAATTTTGAAACATGACCGTAACGCACACACACACACTCACACTCGAGTAGTACACTGGAAAAACCACCCCGGCAAGTTCATCCGCCTCCTCCCCCGGAGCAATGGCAACACTTCAAAACTGATGACACTGTCAATTTAGATGGCCCAGTTGTCCATGTGTGTTGTGTGTGTGTGTGGGGGGGGGGGGGGGGGGGGGGGGGAGGGTGGTAAGGGGCTGCCCCACCCCCTTTTTGGCCAGATGATGAACCTCTCACTGGGTGCCAGCCACCGCCCCCTGGGCCCCCAGCCTCGTCCGTGATGCATTGCAATGACATTTTCATGCTTTATCTGCGGCTGGCCTCGCATAAATTGATGCAGAGGCAGGGGCGGTGGCTAAATTGAGCTCTCAGGGGGGTTAGTGGTAAGGTAAACATCCAGGTAAACATTCAGGTGCAAAAGTACATATATAAAAGGGTACAAAATCTCTCATAACTCGACCAAAAGGAGTTTAATTTCAATGCGGAAAGCTGTCTTATGTTAGTTTTTCTCAGGCTAAATAATCTGCATACTTGGTTCAAAATTAAAATTGTTGAGATTTCTTAACAATTTTACATCACAACATTTACAACATCTTCCAAAAATTTAACCAAATTTTTTGTACTTATTTATTTTCAAGATTTTATTAATTACTAAATAGTTTTTTAATGCAAATTGGAATATATAATATATAATTTTAAGCAGTTACTTGCTTATTAACCTTCAGAGAGGAGAAAACTAGCGACTTTAAATCCATATTTATCGTTATAAATTTTGATGGATAAATCAAAGCTTAAAAAACCAGTAACTAAGCCAAAACAAAAACATTAATTTCAACTCGAAGTTTGCTATTTTAGTTTTTAAAAGACAGAGTTTTTAATAAATCTGCATACTTATTAAAATACACAACAAAATTAACACTTTGTAAGATTTGTTGGCAATTTTATTGGGGTTTTACCTTAACAAATTTTCCAAACATTTTCCAAATTTGTTCTTCCATTTTTTCAAGATTTCATTATTTAATAATTAAGATTTAAAAGGCATAGCTTAATATATATAATTTTAAGCAATTATTTGTTTATTAACCTTCAGAGAGGAGGAAACTATCGAATTTAAATCGATATTTATCGTTATAAATTTTTATGGACAAATCGAAGCTTAAAAAATTCGTAACTAAGCCAAAAAATCTTAATTTTAACTCGAAGTTTGATATTTTCAGATATACAACAAAAACAAGAAATTGTTTGATTTTTTTTTTGGAATTTTTATTGATAAAACCCCTTAAAAAATGTTCTAAACATTTTCAAATTTGTTCTTTAATTTTGTTCAATAATTTATTATTTAATAATTAAGATTTCAATAGCTAACTGGAATATCTAAGACTTTGGGCAATAATTTGCGGTTTGGCTGTTAAAGTCCCTCGATAAGACCTTAAATATGGTAATTTTGTGACTTTAAACCGATATTTATCGATAAAGTTGTGGTGGGCAAATCGATAGGTGTATTTTTAAGCACATATACAAATTATTCCTTTAATAAATCTCTCCCCTTAGCCCGCATAAAATCATCTTCATCATCAGACACAACGAATTTTTTAAGAGACTTCTTAGCCAACCCCTTGCTATGCACACCCATGTTTCATTCCCCCCCTGCCCATGTCCACGATTGTTGTTGTTCGACATAAAAATGCAGTCAATTCTCTTGACAAATTTTACTTTTATTACACGCTTTGTTTATGTGAATTTGTGTACATGGCATTTGCACATCATCGATGTGCGAGGAAGGAAAGGAGCTCTCCCCCCTCGAAATAAAAGTGAAAATACGATTGGCAAGGACATGATGCTGATGCTGCTGCTGCTGTTGCTGTTGCAGGATGTTTGCTTCCTTTTGGTGACATGAAAACTTTTTGCACATGACTGGGCAATGCTCTAAAGAAGTGCATTTTCCGTCAGACTTCGAAACCAGTTTAGGGGCAACAACTGCAGGAGCAGTGAATAAAACTTGTTTTCTAGTTGCGATTTTAGGGTGTACCAAAGGCCTTACATGGTAGGGTGATCCCAGGACAAAGGGAACTCTCGAATACCCAGCTATAACCATCTATAACCGTGTCGAATCGAATCGCATCGCATATGATGTTTTACAGGGATTGCCTCTTATTTTTTCATGGCCTGCTTTTATGCGCTGCAGCAAATTGTTTTAGACGCGACGCCGTTTCGCGTCCTTGTGAATTTCGCCCCCCCCCCCCCCCCCCCCGGGGGGGGTGGGGGGGGGG
>VNJV01017354.1:0-14890 GCA_008042635.1 Drosophila nikananu
ATAGCTTCAATTTCTTTACATTTTCGCCCACTTACCCTCGCCAGATTGTTAACGCTTTCACACCTTCGGCCTAATATCTTTGAAATTGAATCATAAAGGCAATGAACCCCTGACCCCCCCCTGTTTGCGTATCTCTATGTGTGTGTTTAGTGGCAAATACAACGAGAAAATATACAATATTTGACCACAAACTAAAATGTTATATTTCCGTTTCATTAAACAGCCAAAGCCTGTGGCAAAGCAAATAAATAGAAGCACGGACGACGGCAACAAATACCAATGCGGGGAGAGAGGGATGAGGACGAGGACTGGGACTGGGACTGGGACAGGGATAAGGACCAGGACGAGGACAAGGACGAGGACGAGGACTAGGACTTGGACAGGGACTGGGCCGGGATTGGGGCAACAACAAAAACAGAAAATAGTGTAAGTACCAGCAAATAGCCGGACAACAACTCGGCCAAAACGCAAAGAGCCAAAAGCCTAAGCGGTGTTAGGGGATGCCCCCCGTCCCAGTCATCGTCCGTGTTGTGTGTGTGTTTGTTTGAACAAAGCAAGCTCCTGGCATATTTCTTGGCCCACACACACACGCTGCACACACACTCGGCCACACACGCAGCACAGACACTGACACAGGCACAGGCACAGCCATAGACAGACACACGCAGAGCAAAGGCAACTTAATCAGATCAATTACACATGTTTTCACTGCATGGATTCCACAGACCGTAGAGCCGAGAGTCCCCCATTCCCAGCCGTGCTCACAGCCGTCCTTCGTCCTTCGTTCCCCATTCCCCGTTCTCCGTTCCCCGTTCCCCGCGTCCCTGGCTGACAACCAGAGACAGCACGAGCCGGAGCCACGCCAGCTGCTGTAACTTTGCCTGGCCGGCACAGTGGGCGGGAGAGTCCCCTAGTAGTCCCCAGTTGGCACAGTGGAAATTTACCCTTCATTTGATATATAATTCATGCTTGTGAATTAAATGATAGCTCAAATCAATTATCAAACACAAATCAGTTAAGTATTATCAGCACTGATTTCTGATGGCTAATTTATGGTCAGTGCCCAACGAAGACGATAAGATATCTAAACCATACATCTTTCAAAACAAATCAGCTATAAATATACCTTAACGATTCCAAAACTCATTGTTTTAGACCCCAAAAATACCCGTTTCTTGCCACTGTGCAGAATATTTTGCCGCGCAGAGGTAACACTGGGCTTATTGGTTCGGTGGAGGCAGAGGCATTCTTGGCCCTTCAGCCGCTTGACTTGGCTTTCGTGCTGCACTGACCGGGCACGATAATATTGGCCATGGCCAACAGCAGCAGCAGGAGTGGCAGCCGGAGTAGCTGGTGCAGAAGCAAAAGCACAAGCAAAAACAAGCGGAGGGGCAGGAGCAGGGTCCTGGTTTAGGCCGAGAACATGGCCTCATGTCAACACTTTGCCGCCTATGTCTGGGCCTTGCTCCCCCTTGCTCTCCCGGCCTGTGTCAGTTTTCTAGACAAATGAAGCAAATTAGCTTAACAACGCACTGGGGACATTGTCAAACACGCACACCAGCACCCCGCCCCGTTGCAGGAAGGAGCAGATTTACAGGACCTAGATCGCTACATTTCTGGCCACAGTCCACAGGCCTTGGAGCACTTTGGCGATGCACTTGTAGCACTTTCTGCTAATTATGCCCGGCACATCCTGCCGCATCAGGATAACGGAGGCCAAAGGATAGGCGAGGCAGCGAGACGCGTTTCGCTGGCGTTTTGAAAACGCGACCAAATGGAAACGCTGAGAGTGCAAAGGTAACCGTCAAGCATAACGATAAAAATTCCCTGAATAAAAGGATAAAGTATGAAGGGTAAATAATTGATTACTGTTGTACATGGAATATATATTGAAAAGCTTTTAAGTATAGATTCAATGTAGAAAAATAGTTAATATTCATTCATATTCATAAGATTGCTTTATTGCCTTGAAATTTATAAATTTATCGCCTAAAGCTAGCTTAAAGTAGGTAAATCAGAGATAAGATAAAGTATCTTTACAACTGAGATGTATGTTTACATATTTACAAAGAATTTGTTTTATGGTTATTTATAATATTTTATGGTAAGGGAAAATATGGCAAGAAAACCCTTTGTTGAGAAATAGTTAATAAATCAGAAAATTGAAAGAAAAAGGCCAGCTTTTTAAGTTCTGTAAACTTAAAAATGATTTAACTTCAGGCTTAGCTGCTTAAAACCCCTTATTTAACAACCAGAAAAAAATAATATTAATAATACTCTTAGCTCGATTTTAATCGCCTTTCGTTGGAATATTTCCTTGTTCTGCTACCTTAAGCCGCCTTAGCACCTGAGATACCCCGCTGATTTGCCCCACTAACTGGGCCTGGTAATCCAATCAGGAACTCCGCCGAACTCATTACCCGCCCCCTGAAGCCTCCTCTGCTCCTTTTCCCCTCCCTCAATCCACTCAGGCCCCATTAACGACTTAGTAGCGTTTTAAAACGCCACAAAAAAAGCGCTTTAATCGCTGGTCGCCCTTTAAGGGGTTAGGAAGGGTTGCTGAAATTACAGCACGACCTCATTAGCAGCAAATATTTTGGCTTTGGTTGGTGCTCAGTCACTCAGCCCTCCGCCCTCCGCCTCTGTGTGAGTGCAGGGCACAGATAGCGGGGCACAGATACAGATACATTTGTATATTTAAGTACTTCATGGTTAGCGCGTAAATTAATGGTTAAGCCATCGTCGGTTGTTGGTCGTTTGGGTTGTTGCCCGTGGTTGCCGACCGCAGTGAGGGGGGTCGCAAGGCCCCCCAATTTGACCATAACGAAGGGGGTTAAGTGGGTGAGTCCATTATGCGGGGTACACTTGGAGAAATTGTGGCCAAATACAAATGTTTTGATTTAATTTTACTTAATTTGTTATAAATTATATTGTATATGAAATGTGCCAAGAAGGGCGTATTTTTGTAACACTCTATACAGATATTCTAATTTAAATATTAGGGAATAAAATATATTAACTACAAATTGTTAGAATACCCAATATCATTTAATACAATCACATAATAAAGAACTTCCATCTTCAGGAAAAAGTTAATAAACCCCATCAAAGTTACCTGAAAAAAATTCCTTGCTGGCATCCTTATTTTTTGCACAGTGTATGCCTTTGCACGTGACCCTCAGTCAGCCGGTTGCGATAGTTGCCGTCACGAATTCATCCCGAAATCACGACCCCAACCCCCAGGCAGCCGCCGGATGGTGATTAAATTTTAGCCACAAGACAAGTGCTAAATTACCGCGAACCAAAACAAATCAAAATCAGGCAAGTGTGCATTGCAAATAGAAATAACGCATTGGACAGCACCCCCCTCTGGGAGAAAACCCCGTGAAATACCGCCCTCCCCACACAACACCCCCTAACACCCCCTAAGACCCCGCAGGTGTGGCAGGCAGTGGCGTCCAATGACAACGGCTGCCGAAATCCAAGACACGGCTGCAATCTTGTGCGGATTTCATGGGGATTAATTAAAATTGCCAATTACGAATTCATTAAGGCAGCTCAAATTGTGAGGCGCGGCCCATTAGGGCGGCTTTCGTTACAACCTGTGTACCACGCCTTCCAGCTGACTTCCGGCGAATGGATTCCAGCCCGAATTCGGCTGAAGAATCAATTGGAAGTTGGGTTTATGTTGCTGACTTCTTCAAGTTCAAGAGGGTTTTTGGAAAATATTTCTAAGAAAGAAGTAAAAACCTAAAGCAAGAAAATATCTCTGATATAACTTAGTTTTTAAAGAAAATGTTTGGAATACATAAAAGGCAATTCAAAGCTTATCAAAAAATATGTCTGATTTATTTTTATAAAAAGAAAAGTTCGGCATACATGAAAAGTAATCCAAAACTTTTTTTAAGCTTATTAAAAAATATCTCTTATAAATCACACCATAATAGAAGAAACAAGAAGACATGCAAAGTAACCTTAACATTTTGTAGAAGTTTTAAATGTGAGAAAAATGTATAGAAAAATGTCAGATTTGTAAACCTAAAATTTGTAAAATTCCCATAATTAGTAGTTACTATATATAAGTTATACCGTAGTTATAGGTTATAGATAACTAATAAAAAATTTGAATAAATTCTATTTAAATTCCATTCATCTTCGCTTTAATTGTAAAGCCAAGTTCCTATTTATAGACTTTATATTTTTGCAGGCCTGCTTAATTAGAATTTAATGGCTCTTTATTATTCCAGAGTCCTGTGACTCCGACTCTTCATTCCCGCTCAGCTTGTCTTTGTTTACCGATTTTGTTGTTTCTTGTCGTTTAAAAATAGTTTTCCTCGTTCTCGGATCCGATTTCAGCTCGGCAATTGTTTGTCACTTTGGGCTCAAATCCGAGAGAAGGAGCCAGACAGACAGACAGACAGACAGACGGGCAGAATGCGCTTTAATCACTCGATTGTTGGCACAAGTGAGGAAAATCGGAGCTGAGTCGGGAAATTGGAGTCTGCGATGCGCCGGCAGTCGAAGTAATTTAGCCGAAAGACAGGGCATGTACTTTGTACGGTGTTGGGGGCGGCATTCTAATTAATTTGCGTTGACATTGACGGCGGCCAGAGGTTGAGGAGTTTGGGTGGGTTGAAGGGGCGCCCCAACTGCTGACATGCAACAGATTTATAACGTTATTTGTTTGTCGTCTGCAGACTGCTGTTGCAGTTTGTTGTGGCAGCTGCGGCTCACTTTTTGATTGCCTGCCGCGAGTTGCGAAAAGCGAGGAGGAAATCGGATGGAAAAGCAGACAAAAGCGCCGCACGACCCAAACGAAAATGGAAATGAGAATGGAAATGGAAATGGAACTGCGAATGAAAATGAAAATGAAAACTGTGTCGCACATCACTCAGGCGAAGCGGGGGAACTCAACCCGTCTCAGCGCAGCTCCACTCAACTCATCTCGAGGCGAGTCGAGTCGAGTCAAGTGGCCAAGGACCAGACGGAGGCACGACAGGATTAACCCTCGGGAGCGGAGGACTCTTTGCCGGCGAAAGGTTCTTAAAAACGCGCCAGAGAGCCACCTTGATTTGGGGAATTTGCTTTGTAGAGCAGCAGCTCCTCAGTTGGAAATAAAGGAGACAAGAATATGTCATTGTCTAAAAAGAGCCTTGAGTAGGTAATTTCTAACATTGTTAAGAGCTTGCTTAAACTATGGTATTTTTAAAATCTAAAACCCTCTTGATTAAACCTATTTTCCCCTCCATTACACACTCAGTTATCGTTAATTAGAAGCCATAAAATTAACTACTTCACCTTCAGTAAAAGCTGTAATAATGTTTAACTATTAATCCAAAGATATTAAACACATTCTCCCTGCCATATTGATATTGAAAAAGATACTGCAAGCCAATCTGTTCGAAACATACACTCTTCCCAGCCATCATTTTCGACAATCTGCCGGCAAACGAAGAAAGTTATGAGTTCATTAACACTGGACATTAACTAATTTGGGCCGCAACAGCTTGTGCCTCAATTAATGGCCAACTGGCCACTCAGAGATTGGGGATTCCGGGCACATTCTCCCCCAGTTAGTTGTGGCATTAAATTTGCAACTCTGCCAGCGAATCCTTTGTTCAAATGCCGCCTTCAAAGGCGGCGGGTATTTGCACATTTTTAATAACGTCCTCGCTCGCAAATCAACTGAGGCTGAAGCTGAAGCTTGTGTGTGAACTTGACATCAAAATGAACAAAACACTCGGCTGCCGGAGAGGTTAAATCATATTTGACAAACAGCAAACAACCAGGGGGGGTGGGTGGAGGCACGCATGTGTGCCTTCCAGGAAAATGCAGAGGAAAACTCCTGAGCGGGGGGTGGGAGAACAGACAAGGTGTCTGAGCGAGTCGCAACAACGCCTGCCATATGACACATAAATATGTCCTGCTGTCGCCCGCCCCCGAAAACAATGTACAAATAAAACAATACAAAATCATCAGCCATCAGGAGCAGCAGCTTTTATGTAAGTCCGAGGGTTGCCTGCTCACTGACATCATTTACTCTCAAATAAATAAATTATAAGAAAATCTTAAGGAGTAGAAAAATGCAGCAAGGATATGGCTCAAAATAGAGAGACATTTAAAAATATAAAACACCTTCTTGACCTTCTTAAAGGACTTCAGAAACCCGTCTCAGTTGCCTTTGCATTTTCCCAGACTCGGAAAAGTGTGAATGATGCCGCCTGTGGAGTGCTCAGAGGAGGCAAATCAAAGCCCCAGACAAGTGGGGAGAATTTCCAACATGTTGAACCTGACGACAACGAAGACGGTGACGGTAGAGCGTTGATGATAACGTCGAGGACTCGAGGACTCCCAGACAAAGGACACGACGCCGAGCTCTTGACTTTTTTGACTTTGTTATTTATTTTATTTTCCCCTCCCCAATGCTTTTTTCTCCAGCGACAAATCGACATTTGCTGCATTAAATGCTGATCAAATACACTTCCGCTCGTTTATCTGTGCAAATATTTGAGCGGAGCTGCGGGGGCTAACAAGTTTACAGACACAATGCCGAGTGCCTACTGCCTATGCTGATGCCAGGATGGCAATGAAATGACGCAGGAAAAGTTGAAAAACTCCCCCGCACACAGAGTCTCACTCACACCCAAGCCCCCCTGCAGGCAGGGCACACAATTGAATTGTTAAAGAGGGAAATCTGTTGACAGTCGGGGCAGAAATAGAATCCTCGGAGCCCCAAGTAAGTGTCAAAGTGTCCCATGCTAAATTTAGGCCTCACCCTGGGCCGGAAATTGAGAGTGACACCACAGTGCAGGGCTGCTCCGTCTCGTCCCATTGTCCTTTTTTGTTTTGGGTTTTTTTTTTGGTGAGTGGACCGACTTACCTCCGCCGGAAACGTGTAGCCCTCGACACTGTGCTCCGATCCGAACTGATCGTTCAGGCCGTAGTGCATGTGGATCTCGTGGAAGCGGTAGCGGTACGAGAGCGGTCCGCCGGATATGTTCACCGGCGTCTGCATGCCATCATAGTTGGCCACCGTGTCGTTGCCGGCGGTGAAGATGACACTGTGGCCGGTATTAGTGATCAGGCCGGATATCTGCCGGGACAACATGGTAAATAAATGGTTCAATTCAAGCAGTCAGTGATCCCGGAACTCACCCTGTGCTTGTCTATGTGCATGGGCCGCAAGTTGGGATCGAAGAGCAGACGCTGGGGCTCCAGATTCACCGGCGACTGGCGACGACCCTTGTTGCAGAGCGACCACTCCGGATTGATGAGCCCCCAGAAGGCGGGTCCTGAAAGGAGAGAGAGAGAGATTTATACATATATAACCTTTTTATTAAGGCGCCTCGTCGTCCCTTTGCGCATCGATCCCCGTCGGGCTGGCAAAGAGATTTATGAACCCGGCTCGCCTCAAACTGTTTCCAAAGTTTCCGAGCTGACCGCAATTGTGGGGGGCAGGAGAAGGAGGAACTACAGAACTACAGCAAAAACTTGCCACAAATTGCATAATGGCAGCAAGAACTAAGGGCAGCAGGAGGCAGCTATGCCCGAGGGCCAAAGGCCATTACAATATTTGTCTGCATCCGCATAGGTGTTGGCCTGCATCGGTTTAGTTTTTTGGTTTTTGCGTCTGTTTGATTCTGGCCACACAACTAAGCCCCCTCCATGGCCCCCTGACTGCTTTAATTTCGTGCGGTTGCCCTCGTAAAATTGCAGGTTTATTTTCCATGCCTTTCCCTGACTCGGACTCGGACCCTGCTGCTGGTTTTGGTTCTCCGTCTCCCTGACTTCGTCTCTATCTCTATCCTTGGCCGTGTGCTGCCACTGTTTGCATCTCCCCACCCGACTTTGGCCAACTTTATCTGGCCGGGCAGCTTAATTTATGGCAATATGAAATCAAACTGAGCTGCCCCGAAAAACAATAGGCTGGCTTTTTTATTGCCACTTCCCTGGCAAGTCGCCGTCACAGTCACAGTTGCCATTGTCAAGTTGCCATAATCTATGGCAGTTGTAGTTTCAGCCATTGAAAGAGTATCGTCGTTGGTGATTTGTGTTCTGTCTTCGAGTGCTTCCACTTCATGGTCTGATTCTCTTCTACTTTTTTGTTTAATTCCCAAAATGCTCTTTGAATTCATAATCTCGCCGTTCGATTATCCTCTTAGTATTTCTTGGATGACTTTTCTCCAGGATTTGTGTCCCGGATCAACCTATTTTAGCAAGCACTCCTCCTATCCTTCCAGCTACTTGCAATCCCATTTATGGCCCACATTCCCGCACAGCCACCGCCACCGCCACAGCCAAGCCATCCATCCATCCAATCCCGCCCTTAGCCATAAAAATGCTTCGCCTGCAGTCGCATTGCGTATACGACACGTTGTACGAGCTTCGTGGTGCTGGTGCTGGTGCTGGTGAGGAGGAGACTGGAAATCAACACGTTCGCTGCGAGGCCGCAATCAGGAGCTTCAATCATAGATATGCCACGTACTCGCGTTTAAGCGATTGTTGACCTCAACGACGCCATCGCATTAGCCAAAATAAAAGCCAAGAGGAGAGCAGACAAAAATAAAGGATGATAAAGGATGAAGCCGGGGTAGAAATAATCCTTAAGTGAGGGGGAGTGGAAGAACACAGAGAGCAGCTGAGGTGGCCACGAAGACGAGGGCGTGAAGGGGTTACGCAATTAACTCGTCGTTGTGATGAGCAGAGTGATCTGGCAGTTACTGTAAAAACTGATTAATCAAGGTGTAATCCTCAACTGATTATCCCCAATATTTATTAAGCCCTAAATTCAAGTTTGTACTTAAATTCCTTCGGGCTTTCCTTGCTGAATATCGCAAGAGCAGAGCCTTCGTGTCACGTGCTCATCGCCGGGGCACCTCCCCCGAGCGAGAAGAAAGATAATGCCGCGGAGGAGGATGTTGCAGTCTCGAGTCTATTAAATTGCGGTCTGGCTTCGGCATGGGAGTCGAGTCGAGTCGAGTCAATGAGGCAATTGGCAAACGATTTTAGCAGCCATTAACAACATTAGTGGCCTGGCTGGTTGGCTGACTGGCTGGATCCACGGGCTGTAGCCACGTTTTTCGTGTGTTTTTTTTTTTTAGGTGAGACGACCGAGGCATGGGGATTCCCCCTTTTTGGCGGACACCGGAGGTATGCAGCACGCTCCGTTTGATTCCATTTGGCCGCCTTTATTCGGCTCGTTGCGAGTGCAAATCACGTTAAACAAGTGGCACGTTGCCGCCGCAGTTGCCGTTGCCGTTGCCGTTGCAGTTGCAGCTGAGGCTTAGCCTCGCACCCCCTCTGTCTGCCCCTCCTCCCTTCGATACCCACTCAGTGGCACTCCCCTGACGAGGGATCCGGACCTGCAGCTGGCTCTGTGGAGTCCTGTGTGCTCCTGCCAACATGCATGCAATGCTTATGCAAATTTATTTATGCCAAAAGAGACACAAAGTTCGCCTCGGATTTCGGTAGCAATTTGTTGACAACACGTGTTACAAGATACCCCAAGCTCAAGTCCCTGCACAGAGAGAAAAATGGTGGTACTCAAAACTGGTTTGCCAAATTCGAACTTCTGAGTTTTTGCGGATAAAAAAGGTAATTGATTCAATTTAGAGACTCTAAAAGGATTCTTCAATATTCTTGCCTTATTCCTAATATTTCCCCACATTCCCCATTTTATTTTAATGATTCCCAATTGTATACTTTACAATTATATGTAATTAATTAACAATGCTTTTAGATTCACAATTATAATTATTTCATAATTAATAACAATTCTCTTTGCCAAGAGAAAACATCTAGAAAACCAGTCAAACAATTTGAACAAAATCTATATTCTATGTCTTATATTTTCAAGTGTATGCCATATATTATTATTAAACACTTTTCTCGTTGCATTGAAATGTTAATGCCAACATTCAATATTTTATTTTGTGGTTGGAAAGTTATATTTTTTAAGTAACCCACGAAACCTCTACTCTTTACTAGTTAGATTGTCGAATTTTTCCTCTTACAGTTACAGTCCTGACTTCCTCTCGATTTTTCTCCATTTTATTCACCGGATTTTTTGCATTCACTTTTCCCACACTTCCCCTGCTCACCTTTTCCCTGGCCGCCAAATCCAATTCAAAATTCAAAGCACTTGAACTTATTTATGCATTTGTCTTGTGCAAATGGCGTCGCCGTTGTCTCTCTAATAAGATTAAGAAAGATGCTTCCGCAGGAGGAAGCGGGGGAGAAAGGGAGAAAGGAGACAGGAGACAGGGGAGAGAAGAGAAGGGAGAAAGGAGAAATTGAGAAGAGGAGACTGGGAGACTTGGAGAAAGAGCAATGCTTATCGGCTGTCTGCTGTCCTGTCTGGACATAATCTCCACGGACCTTTGCCCCGATTTCTCCGCCACTAGTGACACTTGGAGGCATTTCGGGGCTCCCTTTCTCACTCTCTCTCTCTCTCACTGCCTCAATGTCTCTCCTGCCGATTCTCTTTCCCCTCCAAGTCGCCCTCACTGGCTCTCTTTCTCCGTCTGGGCCTCTGCTTATCACGTTTCAGCGCCAGACAATGGCGAAAAAAGGAAAGTTCTCCATTTCTCTGTCTCTCTCTGTGAATACTTTGTCTGCCTTTCCATTTGACAGCTGCAAATCGGCTTCGTACCCGCTTTTCTCCTCTGTCTCCCAGACAATTTTCCACACTCGAAGAAAATGTGTTTGTAAAATATAACTAAAACTGAGCATAAGATAGAAAAATAACAGTCTTTCAGTTGCTTCAATTAAACCTTACTTAAAATTCTACAGAAAAATGTATTGACTTTAAAAAATAATAAATAATAAAGTTCTTTAATTATTAATTTAATACTTAAGAAATAAATAAATTTCCACTTAAAAACTATAAGAAGAAATCATTCAATCCCACAGCTAAAAGTTTTTGTTAGACTGCAGCTGCCTTTGCACTACCATCTTTATATCCTTGGGTCCTTTTCCATGCATTTCACGCGTGCAGCTGCAGTCGCTGGGAAAATCGTTTTACAGCAGCAACAAGAATTGCCCCGGCTTCCCCCTGACCCCTTTTTGGCATCCCCCCTCAAAAGGGCAGGTGGAAAACACACCGTTTCTTACACCCCCTCCCCGAATTTTCACCCACAACTTTGTTGCTTTAGCGACGCGTGCTGCTCGTTGGCTGAAAATTTTACTTTCCGCCTTCCGTCCGTGGTTATTGTTGAGCTTTGATTAAAATTTACTTTGTTGTTGGTATTTATGAAACTCAAACTGCGCTTACCAGAGATGCCATCGTATGTCCACCAATCCTCCCAGCTGACGGCGAGCAGAACTGCAAGGAGAAGAGAGCGGGGAAAATGCATGAGAAAAGTCAGAGTTGTTGAATGAGCCGCGAGCATGTCAAATATCTGATAGGGAAAACATATATACAATGCACATATGACATATTATTTGTAGGGATATGCGACAGCCAGTAATGCCTTATATTATCGGAAAATCACCTTACATTTTTTTTGAAAAAATTGGTACATTTTTGGCTTAAAAATCGATGACACCTTAAGGGGTTTTTCCATCATAACTTGGCTTAAGCTCAACCGATTTCAGTCTGGTTTGGATTTTTCTTCTTAATTTTTATAGGAAAATCTTTCTGCTTTCAAAACTCGATATCAAATTTTTGGCAACTTTTTTAAAAATTTTACATTATAGCTGCCAATCCTTAAATACACACAATTTTGAATGCTTACTAACTGCAGGGGTATTTAAAGTTAGGCTGGCCGAAGGTAGCTTCCATTCTTGTTATTTCCTGATACTATTTATATTTCTATATAGAAATATCATTTTGTATTCATTAAATATTAAACCATAGATTTTTATAAACTAAGAAAATAAGTGCTACATAATATTTTATATTACTGAAAATAAAATGTATTTATTAAGAGCCCTAAAATTACTTTATAATAAATATTTCCCATGTCCTCTAGCCGAACATTCCCCCTTTCGTTGGGTCCTTGTACATTTTCTGGCGCGGGCACCTTCGTGTCCTGCACTTTGTGAAAATGATTTTTGCTTACTTGCCTTTTAATTTTTTCGTGTTCGAGCTGGTTTTCGCCTTTTTGTTCGCCAGCCCGTTGGCTGCTTTTTGTTTTGCGGCTGCTTTGCTCTTTTTGCTCGCCCCGTAAATTCACTTCCGTCACTTGTTAACTTTAACATTCATCGACACTTTTTGCCTTTTGGCTCTCTCCTGGCCACCCCCGGCCACCAGTCAGTTTTCCTCGCTCTTTTTTTTTCCACCCGGAATGCAGCTGAAGCACTTTGTTATTTTGACAGCCGACAAAAAAGCGGGCCAATGCCTTTGGCCAGAGGCGGCAACCCTTTTGGAGTGAGCCCGGCAACCTGCACTCTTTCTTTCCTTCCGCGACTCGAATCAAAGTCAAGAAAATGTTGAGTCATTAAAACGCGTTACGAGATCCCCCGCCCCCACCACCACCCGTCCCCGTTCGTCCTTGGAGCTACCCGCAGAAGTGCAGTGCGAAATGCACTGTAGTTTCCGGCAAGGACGAAGCAAAACCCCAACGAACTCGAGTTCCACTTCAGATATTCTTGTGAAACTTTCTGACGGGTATTATAATGCTGCAAAAGGTATATTTATTAAGCAAGCAGTAAGGTGAGAGGGTATTCTTGGGTAAGAAACAGCCATAAAGTCGTAAGTTCTATGATGTCTCCAAAATTCAACCATATACTAATAAATAAATAAATATTTTTTGTAATATAAACACACTCCTGGGCCATTGTTTTTATGTCTTAAAAATATTTATGATAACATTGCTTATAAATACCAGTTGGAATAAAAACACCATTTAGCCAATCTTAAGTTTATGTGTAACCACCCAGAGTACCATACCTTTTCCTTCTTATTTTTTCCAGCCATTGAAGTATTTTGCAAAAAGCCAGGACTACAAAAAAACCTTGAAATTTTGTGACGTCTCGCGGGGAAAGTGCGGAAAGGGGCGAAAAGTAAAAGCCAACGACAGGAGCCCCATCAACGAGAGTAATAACAATAATAATAATAATATTGCAAAGTCACGGGCAATGATTGAAATTAATGGATTCCTAAATGCTCAGCGTCATCGCGCAGTGGCGCCTCTTAACCCTTTGCCTTTGGGGTGTTAACCCGCCGCCGACAAATTGTTGCTGCGGTTGAATACTGCGCACTGCGATTTATGTTCCCTCGACAGGGCTTCTCTGGGTTTAATTTCATTTAAATGCTCAACAAAATCGCTTGGCATAACTTGCGGGCTTCAGATTTACTTTGTTCTTGTGAAAATTCGACTTTAGCTTAACTAATTTTGTAATTAAATTAAATGAAGCTAAATCATCACCACGTTCTGGTTGAAATTACATGCTTTATGTTATGTTTTCCTAGCGTTTATTTCGTCACCTGATATGCGCAGGACTTCAATTTCCCATTAAGCTTTGTGTGCTTTTATTTTTGAGAAATTTCCGCACTTTTCTAAGAGTTTTTTTTTTTTTGTAAATTTTTCAAATAATTTCTATTCAATTCGCTGGTTCTCCCCCTCCGCTTTTCTTTGTTCATTGAATTCTATTTATAAATTTGCACCTGACTGCACGCCCTCCCCTAGCTACCACGCCCCTCCATTGTTGGCGTCTCCCACCTGCGTCCTCCTCCGCTCCTCCTCCGCTCCTCCTTGGTGTTCGCAATCATAAAGGGCAACGAAATGTTGAACAAATTTTTATGGCTGCACAAAGCAACGGAGAGCGACAAAGCGAGAGACCAAGGCGAAAAGTCACCAGTCCGAAGGATGCACGGAAAATAATTAATTGAAAGTTTAAATCAATAGTGTTATTTATGATAATTAATAAAAATATGAATACTATATAAATTATATATAAAACTGGGCATAATTATTTTTGAAAGTCAAAAAGTTTTCTTTAAACTATAGCATTACTTTTTTCATTAATTTAAGGAATACTTGAAGAATTTTAAATGCTTTTAGGCCAATTTCATGTAGTACTTATATTTTATTTTATTATTTATTTATAGTACATACTCTAATTTATATATTTAATATTTGTATAAAAAATATACAATAATATAAATTATAGTATATACTATAAATAAATAATAAAATATAAATACTACATTAAATTGTAATTTATATTACAGTACCTATATTTTATTACTTTTTTGTAGTAGACATTATCATATATAATATTTTATTATATGATAATATTTCGTAAATTAAACGATGTATACATATTAATAAATACTTTAGCATACACAAAATGCCTTAATTTAAGAGCCTCACTGATACAAATCTGGCAAGTAAATTTATATCATTAATAGATTAAAAATCAACATTTTAATTACGAATGAAATGTATTATAAACAACACCTGCAAGATATTTTATTACCTTCAAAAATGAGACATCTTTTGGTAGACCTATAAAAGGTATCCCCATCACTTTTATTTTCTATGTAATACCATATTTTATTTTTATGTAAATTCAATAATAAAATGTACAAAAGAAAATATAATATTTAAGATTTTATTAAATCAGAGTCCAGAAAGGAATCCAATTTCCTTGCAGTTTGCAAAAAGGATCATGAATTTGTATCATAACCAAGCCAAAAATAAATTTATTTCTATTTGAAAGGCTGTTCAGTTCTGTTTTTTATTTGGTTAACAAATCTACAAATATAATATAAAAACTATTTAGAAATATCCTCAGAGGGTCACCAATTTTCTCACAGTGCACCCAATGCCATGGCAGCGCAGCCAGCCGTCTGCCTCCCCCCTGCGGCATCGCCCCCGCTCTTCGGTTTGTGGTTGTCGCTTTTGTGGCTGCCTCCAAATTTTCTTCCCTGCCCCGAATTTTC
>VNJV01017360.1:0-10978 GCA_008042635.1 Drosophila nikananu
GTCCTTATATTGCACGCAAAGTTTGACATCGTCCGCGTACATAAGTACTCTGGAGTTGATCAGAACTTTGGGCAGGTCGTTAATAAATAATGTAAACAACAGGGGACCCAAATGGCTCCCTTGCGGGACGCCAGAAGTAACCCTGAGAACATTGGATAAAGAATTTTTAAACAGGACCTTTTGCGTTCTGCCATTCAGATAACTTGAGATCCAACTAAGAAGATCAACCGGAAATCCCATTAGATCGAGTTTCCGAACAAGGAGAGAGTGGTTAACAGAGTCAAATGCTTTACTAAAATCAGTATAGATTACGTCTGTCTGAAAGTTTTTATGGAAGCCCTTAACTATGAAGGAAGTGATGAAAGTAGCTTTGGACTGAGAGTCAATCAAGTCTCGTGCTGCTGGCTGTGGCATGTGGGCACTAGTGCAGTCCCGTTGCTGGTGCCCTCGCGCAAAGCAGTTCAGGCAAAGCTGCCTTCTCTCAATGTAGTCGGAGCGACCATCCACATTAATTTCAAGGAACCGTGGACGCACCGGATGGTTCTCCCTGGAACAGAGATCACATTCCTTTGGGGCTGAAGCCACCCTGTCCTCGTATGAATTGAGCCTGCGTGCTGGGGCTCTAGCAGTTGCCGGCCTTGGCGGAAATTGCCCCGAACCGCTAGGCCTGATGTCGTCGATTGCTTCCAGAGTCCGATAGCGCTCTGCCCTAAGGAAACCATGTATACCAGGAGACAATCCCAAGCTTTGACCGTAATGGCGGACATTCGTAAGGCTGTAAGGCAACTCTGAATGGTACCTTGTAGCTCTTTTAGAGCGACTCCGGACTCTTGGGGATCAGTCTGAATGTTGAAGACGATTCAACTGACTGTTGACCAAAGACCGCCGATTCTCGAAGCGGTCGGTGAAGCCTTGCCACGCTGCGACGAACCCTTCATTGGTTAGCTGGGCCTTGCAGACAAAAGCGTTTTTGACAACAGGTGGAACAACTTTTCCACCGGTGTGAGCCGCGAGTTGTGTATATACATATATGACGGTGAACAAGTCTCTGAAGATTGGCCACCAAAGATAATCACCAGCGAAAACTTCGGTGTCAACTGGCGGAACACTGACGGATGCTTGAGTGGACTGGAAGGCGGCCTTTTCAATTACTGCCTGAATATGGGTAACACACCTCGAAAAGACAGTGTAACAGTAACGGAATTTCGATGTCAGCACTGTTGAGGTCTCTGGATCCTCGGCGGACACGGATAGAAGGTCCAAGCAGCTAATATAGTCCTTCTTCACATCTTTCCTCAAGGCCCGGATATCGTCCAGATTCAGAGGCGCCCGGAGTGTGGATGTCAGCTTCGCATTGGCTAACGACGTCCGTTGTGGCAGTGAACTTTTTCACGCCGACTTCTATCGCACTTTGTGCCATCTTTGCGACCGATCGAGTAAGTCTTGGCGAGGGCCCGTGGATAGTATCGACTGACTCGTCGCTCTTTGCCTTTGGAATTCTTTGGTAAAGGAGGAATTATCTAGTGGAGTTGCTGGAAAATAAATTGTTTGCTCGTATTGGTAGGAGCCATCTGCAAGTTTTGTTCTGAGTTTTAATACTCGAGTATTTGAGCTTGGTTTTAGTGCTTTAAAGATACTGATAGGGAAAGAGCCTAATCCTTTTGGTGAGTTACATGTAAATGAAGGGGATGGTATAGTAGATCTCGGGTATCAATGGGAACAAAGTTATTAGGGGAGATCGATTTGAATTAAAATCAGAAGTAATAAGTAAACTATTTAATTAATAAGATGAAGAATTCCAGTGAGGATGAAGTGTATTGAGATAAGAAATAGTATGTGGACGGCATCAGAGAATGTGCGTCAGTGTCCCAAGAAAGGAAATGTTCACATCAGGATAACAGGTGTCTCGCAGGGACGAGAAGTTGTTTGGATTGAGTTATGGTAATCTGGTGCATAGGCTTGCACAGAAATAGTATGAACGGAAGAACGAACAGCTGTCTCGCAGCGACGAGAAGTGTTATGTCTTGGATCATGGTGATCCGGTGCATATGTTTGCATGGAAATGTTGTAAACGGAAGAAGAAACCGCTGTCTCGCAGGGACGAGAAGTGTTTTGACTTGAATCATGATAATCATGCACGTTAATGTTGATCGAAATTGGGAGAGAAACTGCAGTTAGGTACCCGATGAAGAATTTGTAGTTTAAAAGTCAAAACGTTTGCGAAAAGAAAGTACAAGTTTGTGTTAATTAATATTGAAATTGTTAATTTATGATTGCGTAACTGCATGAGAGAATAAAAATAAATAGAAGGAATGCAGTTTAGTTTCGACAGTCGATACAAACGGTTGTGCCATTCTTGAGTTCTCCCAAGTAAAATAGCCTCGTTAAACCCGAAGTGGACTTACCAGTGTCTATTAATAGAACGCTTATCAGATCGGAAATCAATAAGTTCGAGCCGATCGATCACCGGAAAAGCAAATAAATGCTCGACCCCCCTGGAAGAGACCTCCAATCTCAGAGGGGAAATACCTTGTTATTGCCAGTATTGGTGGAGAAATTGCAGAATGCAAAAAAACCAAAAACGGAAATCTGTTGATCAAACACAAGTGGACAAACTCCTCAAACTTACTACAATGCCAAGCAATATTCCCATCAAAGTCACCGAACGCAGAGCTTTAAATACTTGCAAAGGTGTCATATATTGCAATGATCTGAGAGGTATAGAGATCTGTGTAATGCGACCGAAACTGGCCTAATAATCCTAACCTACTCGGTGCTTAATCTCCCAGAAAATGTAAAAATTGGCGCTGCTTCAATTGCTTGCGTATTGGACACACAGCCAAGTATTGCAAGAGCCCATCAACATGCCACAAATGCAGTCGCACATCCCATATCAATCTAGAGATTGGAGAATCATGCACAGAAAACACAAACTGTATCAACTGCCGAGAAAATACTACCCCAACTCTAGTCACCTCTCAAGGGGCAGAAAGTGCCCAGTTTTCATAACATACCAAGAAATCCAAGCCATTAAAACATTGCAAAAAGTAGACAACCGTCAAGCCTGGTCCATATACACCACCAGACATCAACACGATGGCTCACTGTATTCAGTGGCCAAACGCAACGAGAACCAACAAACACATAAGGAAATGACCAAAACCCCTTCAAAAATAATAACGAAAGCTCAAATTCAATGCTAACCCGATCTAAAGTTAAGTCATTACTAAACAACGAAACAATTAAAGGTATAACCTGAGGAAAGAACTAAATTACTCCCTAAAATAAATCACTAAAATTATGACACTAGCGATACTACGATGAAATTATAAAGCAACACAATCCATAAATCATCTCCCTCCAAGAAACCCATGTAACACTTCGAAATATACCACACAACATCCACCTCAGCAAAAGGCGGTGTTGCCTTATTAATACACAAATCACTGCAACACAAAAATATTCTGACTGGAACCATATTTGACGCAATTTCCCTCGAAGTTCAATCAAAAACAAAGTTTAAAATATTCGCAGCATACATCCCACCAAACCAAAATTTTACTCAATAAGAACTAGAATTATTGTTTCCAGCCACTAACATCCCATCTCTGATAACAGGCGATTTCAACAGCTGGAATACGCTCTGGGGATCACCCCAAGACAATAAAAGAGGAAAAATTCTTGGAACATTTATTACCATCAACAATTATGTAATCCTTAACAAGGGTGAACCCACACACTTCTCTACACACAACTCATATACTCACATTGAGATCGCCCTTTGTGAACCTGAACTTAGAATTCACAGTGCTGCAAATTAGCGACACACTACAGGGTAATGACCACTTCCCTATCACATTACAAATGTTTCCCGAACAAAATAAAAAGCCAAACAAATACTCACCCAAATTTTTGACTAAATTGGCGAATTGGGATCATTTCGAACAACTTACAGAAAGCATATCTATTAAATTACCAGAACTACAATGTACCTTGGTGGAATAAAAAACTGGAATCATGAAAGAAGAGCAAAAACGCAGCGTGGAGAAAATTTAACAGAACAACCAACATTCGTCTATTCTCTTCATAGCGAACGGTCGTGTTCTTGTTTTGCGCTCCGAATCCTTTGTTGTTTTTATTTTTAATCCACCTGTGTTCAATAAATCACTCTCTAAATCTTCTTACTTTATTTCTGCCTTTTGCTACCGCGTGCATGAGCTTTTGTTTTTGTTAAATTTGTATTAATTTTATTAATTTTGTGCTAAGACGGTTTTCTGCATTCTCTTTTGTGCCTACCCCGCTTCCCCCGCTTAAGTTCTGTTGGTGTTTAGCTGCAGCTAAGCAGTTCTAAGCTCTCGCCCTCACTATTTTCTTATCGCTCTCACTCTCCCGCTCACCCGCGTTGACGGTTCTCTCTTCCGCACAGTGGTCTAAGGAAAATGTCTTTCAACGTTGTCTGTGTAATTAAAAACTGCCAACAAAAAAATGGTCTTGAGATCGGGAGCGGTATTAGATTTGGTAACCGAATGTACAGGGGTGCAAATGGCAACTGGTCCGCCAGTAAATCCTGTTGTGTCCGCTGCTCTCAAAATTGTATTCTGACAGCTTTTCCTTTGCATCCCAGGTAATTGTGTTTACCGAGACCTGGTTAAAGCCAGAGACCTTTAGCTCTGAGATTTTCCCCGGTAAGTACACAATTTTCAGGGTAGACCGACTTGTCCAGGTGGAGTTTTAATTGCCGTTGACTGCTCCCTTATCTCCTAACTTGTTGCCCTTGACGATGTCACCGAAATCGAATTTATTTGTGTAAAACGCTCCTTTCCAGGTAGTTTTATTTATTCGACCATCGGCTGAGGAGCCTATTTATTGGAAACACCTTTCGGCAATTCAGGCCGTTTTCAACAGGCTTTCAGATCGAGACAACTCATAACTTTAGGGGACTTCAATATACCTGGAGCTCGTTGGTCATCTGATGGAGTGTCAAATGTCCTTCAGACTGTGGCACAGCATGACCTTATTGATGGCCTGCTTGACATATCCTTGTCTCAAATTAACCATGTCCATAATTCTTTAAACCGCCTTTTGGATCTTTGTTTCGTCTCTGAACCTCTAGGTGTAGACTTAGTTAGAGTTGCTCCTTTGACGCTACCTGAAGAACCTTACCATCCAACTTTCGAAGTGACTATCGATACGGGGACGGTTGTAAAGAATAAATCTGATCATTTAGCCAATAAGGTTCGCTGTTTTCGTAAAGCTAACTTTCATACGCTAAATTATCAAATATCTGAATTTGATTGGTCAAATCTGTACATGTGTACTGACATGGCAGCCGCCGTGGACATTTTTTACAGAGCCATGAATTCGTTCTTTTTATCCTGTGTTCCGTTAACCTATCCTTCTGTCTCCAATAAACCACCTTGGTTCAATAAGAAGCTGACACGCCTAAAAAATGTGAAGTCTAGGCTTTATAATAAATATAAACTCACTGGTTCTCAAACTGTCCTTTCTCACTATCTCAGCGCTCGGTCGAAATTTACCGTGCTACACGCTCGGTCTTATAATAATTATATGACTCGTTGTAGGATTCAGTTTTCACAGGACCAGAAACAGTTTTATAATTTTTTTAATACGAAGCGTAAACCAAACCTATACCCTTCCTCGCTTTCATTTCAAAATTCTTCAGCAAGCTCGGATCAGGCAATCGCCGATCTGTTTGCTGAGTTTTTTAAAACGACATTTTCTTCCGCAACCAATTCAAACCTGATGAACCAGATGTACCCGATCCCAATGCCCAGTTCGAACCTAATTTTCAGTCCTATCTTAGACGAAAGCTCTCTTAGTCTGGATCTTCAGCGTGTTAAGCCAGTTTATGCACCGGGTCCCGATGGTATACCGGGCACACAATTTCACACAATTTCCCCTTATTTGGAAGGAATCATTTATTATTCCTCTCCACAAAAAAGGTAGCAAATCAGACGCTGGTAACTACAGAGGAATCTCTAAGTTGTCGGCGTTTCCAAAACTCTTCGAGAATGTAATCACTCCCCACTTGCAGCACTTATGCAGATCCGTAATTTCTCCATGTCAGCATGGATTTATGAGTCGAAGATCGACTACTACAAATCTTCTGAAACTTACCTCATTTGTTATAAGGGGTTTCCAACGAAACCTTCAAAGCGATGTGATTTACACGGACTTTAGTAAAGATTTTGACTCGGTTAATCACTTTCTTCTTGTAAGGAAGCTTGATTCAATAAGGTTTTCAGTTGATCTTCTTAATTGGCTTCAGAGTTATTTGAGTGACAGGACTCAAAAGGTACTGTTTAAAAATGCTCTATCCCTCCCTCAGTGTCACATCTGGCGTCCCACAAGGCAGCCATCTTGGCGTCCCACAAGGCAGCCATCTTGGCCCACTGCTATTTACATTGTTTATCAATGACCTTCCGCTAGTTCTAATCAACTCTAGGGTTCTTATGTACGCTGACGATGTTAAACTATGCTTGTAGTATAAGGACAGCTCATGCCAGTCAGACTTGCATTCGGATCTTAACAACTTTCAAGCATGTCGTGCAAACCTATTACATCTGAACATCTCCAAATGCAAACTGATGACATTTTCACGTGTCATTCCCCAGTATCCATTTATATTATTAATGAATGCGCTTTGGAACGAATAACTCGTGTTGACGATCTAGGTGTCCGACTAGATCCTAAGCTTTCGTTTTCAGAACATATTTCGTCCATTCCACAAGGATCACCGCTAATAGCATACTAATTGCATTTAATAAGGTATCATATATAATTGAAAAACATAAAAACCTCAAATTCACAGCCTACGCAGATGATTTCAACATACTTGTAGACCTAAAAAAAGCAAAAGCCAAATATACAACCTAGATGCTTTGTTCAAAGAGATTAACATTTGGTAACAAGATCTCGAGCGTCATTATCATTAAGCAAATGTAATCATCTTCTTGTATGTAGGAAAAGAAACAGCCAATGCAAAATAGACATCAGCTCGCACACAATCGAAACATCAAAAGAGGTCAAAGTATTGGGATTATCCGTAAACTCAAAATACAACTGGAACTCTCATATTGCAAAACTAAAAAATCATTGTCCAAATCCTTAAACGTTAATAAATGTCTGTCAAGTCCTAATTGTGAAATGTCTTTGTATAGCAAAAATCGAATATGCGTTACCAATATACGGCAAAGCTCAAAAATCTATCTTGAGGCCAATAAAAACAATGACCAACTCGACACTACTCTTTGCTCAAGGAGCTTTTCCCTCTATACCAACCTATAATTAGTACGTGGAATCAAACGTTGTACCGCTAGATGATAGGATTAAACTTTCGAGGGCTAGACTGTTTCACACAATGATCTATTTAAAAGCACCCTACTTTATCAAATCAACAATCCAAGAAACATCTGCAGTTGCTTAGGCCTTACTGTGGATATAATTAAAAAACTACCCAAATCAGAACCTCCATTTCACCTAAAAGTATAGGCAATAGATACGCAATTGACCACACACCAGAAGTCTAAAACTCCAAAAGAAATATTTCTTAAAGAATTTCAGGAAATAAAACACAGCCTTCAAAACTGCTCCTTCCTCTACACAGATGGCTCGTTATCAAAGGAAATATGTGGATACGCCGTAACTACTGAGTCAGTAGTACTATGTATGGGAGTTCTCCCACACTACTAGTCAGTGTACTCAGCTGAAGCAGCAGCCATCCTCAAAGCTATTGAAATAGGCATAAAAACTAAAGGGAAAATATGTATATGCACAGACTCACTATCGGTTATTGGAGTCCTCAAAAATATCGACAATACGGAGTACCTGACTTCGAAAATACGTGGGTTGATAAACAACCACTTCCCAAAAATAAAAATCCTTTGGGTACAAGTCACAAAGCAGCCACAGCAGTCACTTCGCCACTAATTATATCTCCAAACACATATCGACCAGACATTAACAGATTATTTACATCGGCATTTAAACGCACATCCTAGCAGCTCCCTCTGACATCAAACTGGTATCAAAACATAAATAAGGATGGTATTAACATTGCTGACTACACAAAAAACGCAGTATTTACCAAAATCCCACGAAACGAGCAAATAAAAATCATCCGATTACTCAACTGACTCATGCAAAGAACTTTATACAACCACCGTCAAACCAATGTCAATCCTGCAATAGCTCATACGCTACAATTGAACACACATTAAACGAATGCGCATCTTTCTACAACCTCCGAATCCCGACCACCAACTTCCTCCCACTTCTCAGCAACCCAACAGCCGACAACACCACAACTATTTTTTCACTCCTAAAAAATGCCAATTTACTATAAATATTTTAAACTTACTTACTTAATTACTTTTTAGTAATTTAAGCATAGAATGTTAAAATAATAATGTGAAATTATACGCAGCCGAAAGCCACAGCAGCTATGGCTGTTACACATCCTGCAGCCTAATTTGTAAATTGTACAGTGTACAAGTAAATAAATAAATAAATAAAAGGAATGAATAAATCAATGTGAAGAGACAGACTAAGAAAACAGATAAAATTCATATTTTTTTAGATTTGGTTGGTACATCTAAGACTCAACAGACAGGGAAGTGTGTTAGGTCAGGAAGGCCGTGTCGGAGACAATTCCGGGGAAAAACACTTTTCTGTTTTGGTCGTGAGGCATAGCAGCAAATGCCGGTGAGAAATTCCGAGGAAGTACAAGTTCCAGACTGCGACAGTCCCTGCTGCTGAGTGAGGTCCGTCAACGAGTTACCAAAAGCCGTAAGAAAGAAAGAGATGACTAAATAGTATAATCTTGAGTGAGAATACTGAAACGAGTGTTGAGTCGAAGGAGAGGAGAAGAGGAGAGCTAGTCTAGTTTGGGTAACGATCGAAGACGGAACTCGCTGTGCTGCCTCGTGAAGTTATAAAAGATGGAATTAAAATACTCGCTCCCGACATATATAAATTAGTTCGTAGCGGAGGTTAGTTTGCTGGAATTGGGTGCAGATGATATGTTCATATATAATATGTATATGTAATTATATATGGGCATGCATTTATGTAGTGAGACAGTAGAGCGTCGCGAAGTGGACTGTATTGAATGAAAGGACAGAGAATGTATAAGGCGAAAAAATTACACACACAAGAATAGGGAAACAAATATCGCGACAATGGCGGACTGTTCGGCGAACAGGGAGACTCCCAAAACAGCCGGTGTGCGCCAATATTTATTAAGCCTAGGAGCACTATTAATTTTGCGGACTAGGAGCACTATTAATTTAGGCGGACTAGGAGCACTATTAACTTCTGCCGTTGTGTCGGGAAAACTTTCGGATGTGGAGTTGATACGGAAAAAAGTCTTCCAGCAGTGCCGCTGCTGAAGACTGGCAGGGAGGAGACAGAAAAAAGCTCGTACTTATCTTTGGGCGGAACGAAAGCCGTGAACTGCTGGCAGAAGTGGCAAAGTGGAAGAATATCCAATCCGGCTCGAAGGACCAATGTTTGTAGGGGGGCGATTTTCCTCCAGAAGATAAACGGTAGCTAGATGGCGAAGATGTCGATTGGTGGGACCAGAAAGTTTCGGTGTACCTAGAGCTCCTTAAACCTGGTGAAACAGTTAATACTGTTCGCTACCGACAACAAATGATCAATTTGAACCATGCATTGATCAAGAAACGACCAGAATGGGCCAGAAGACACAGCAAGGTAATATTGCTTCATGACAATGCTCCTGCACACAGTTGGGAGCTGCTACCCCACCCGCCTTCTTCACCAGACTTGGCTCCTTCCGACTACCATTTCTTTTCATCGATGAGGCACGCATTGGCTGGTTCTTTGATTCATACGAGGATGTCGAAAATTGGGTGTCTGATAGGTTTAATTCCAAGGACGAACAATTTTATTCGCGTGGTATCCACAAATTGCCAGCAAGGTCAAAATGAGTAGAAAGCAATGGCCAATACTTTGAATAAAATGTTTTTACTTTCCCATTAATAATTAATAATTATTGTTTTCTTAAAAAAAAAACGGCCGTCAGCCAGCGGGCGAACAGGGGGACTAACGGGTGAGAAATCACCGTTGGAAGTGCGACTATACTCTCCCCGTGAGGGCGGCTGGAAGCAGGTCCCAGTAGGTCATGTCTCTGCTGAGGATGCTGACGAATGGTAGTCGGGCGGGGAGAAGAAAACTCCTCCCCAAAAATTACCCCAATCCAAGGTGGAACAGCATATACCGAGGGATGCGTGTCCGGGGGGTGCTTGGACACTAGTATGCGAACTCTGGTGGACCGGCCGACCCATCAGTTTAAACTAGGCTTACCACGGTATGCGGGCTCAACCGTGGTGGACCATCCCCATCCCAGCATACTAGTGGGAACAAAAATGAACAAATCTAATAAAAATCAAAACATAGGTGACCGCCAAACCTCAAGGGCGGAAGGGGACAACCCCCTCAAAGAGAACTCGAAGACGCTAAGCGGTCGAGTGCTTAAGAAGGAAGAGCAGAGCTCCTTAGAGCGCCTTTATCCGGGGGCCAGTGTTACTGGGAAGAGTGAGCCAATGGACCCGCCAAGTGGCGTGATCGGGAGCAAGTCCCTCGACGTGACCGCGGGCGGCTCCGGAGGTAAACCTAACCCAGGAGGCACGGCCCAGCAGCAGCAAAGGAAGAAGAAGACGCTGTACAACGAGCGGAGACGAGCGGCCTTCATCCTTTCGCGAGCCAACCCAGCCATGGAGGCGGACCCGAAACAAGCGGGTCTCATCAAATGGGCGAAAGGCGTACTGCCAGACTTCCAGCCTGTCAAGGCGGGAAGGGCAGCTGCCCCCAACGCCCAGAAAGCCAACGCAGTCGCGGCAGGAGCGCCACCAAAACCCAGCGGTCCTCGGAGGTCCAACCTCCGCAGCCGAAGCGTTCCAGGGTGCAGCCTCAGCGGTCCTTCGCCGAGGTTACC
>VNJV01017362.1:0-10289 GCA_008042635.1 Drosophila nikananu
TCATAGCGCTGAGTTCCTTTACGATCTCATCCGGACTTGTAGAGAACTGTTTCCAGCAGCTGAATGCCCTTGCCTCCAAAAACACCCTAACGGTGGGCTGGGTGCCAGGACTCTAACAGGCTACCTAACGGGTCACTGCAACCTTAGGTATCACCTTAAGAATTTAAAACTTTCAGAAACATCAGAACTTAATCTATTTGAGTGCCTCTCGCTAATCAGACATCGACACTTCAACATCTGGGAGGTGAACTTATTCCCCCCTACAGGATTTGGGAACAAATATACCGTACCAAAGTGCTCTCTTTTATTAGAAGCCTAGGTATAGGGGCTACCCTAATCCTACAGGCCGGCACAAAAGATCTGACATCTGGTCGCAGTGCAACAACGCTATTGTAATAATAAAAATAATAATAGCCTGCAACCCCTGGCTTTAATTCTTTGGAGGAGCTGGTGTCTGGTTTCGGCGAGCCTTTCCTTATCTTCTTTAGAGAGCTGCACGAATTTTGTGTAAAAAAGGTTTTCAATCGAATATCCAAGTCTACGAGCTAAACATCGGCCATAAAGCCGCCTGTACGATTTTTGAAAAAAATTTGTTGAAAAAATTTAAAAATTTATAGTAAACTATTTTAAGACCAAAAACTTGTTTAATGCCATTAAACCGTATTTACCGGATTTGGGCCTATACGAATCTTATTTTTTAAAAGAAACTCAAGTTATCACTGCGTGGAACCCGTTTTGACTCGAATTAGGGCTTACAAAAAAAAATAACAGAGGGAACTAAAGGAGATCCCAGGCTGCGCCTACACATCATGTTTCGATGCTTTTGAAAAAAAGGCTTGGGGCCTCATTTGACGAGGGATTCAGGGCCGAGGGGACGCTGTGTCGCTAGGATGCGGACTCTTGAAACATGTCCTCTTCCAGTTTTAATCGTGTACTTCCCACGGTACACGGGCTATGCCGCGGGTGACCTCCTTTTCCGTCTACTCGTGGGATTCATTTATGGAAGTTCCTTTAAAAAATAAGTGTCATGCGACTTTGAAAGATTCACCGCAGGCCTTAAGCTTCCTTTTCGTCGACGGAGGAGTGGGTGACCCTAGGGGAACCTGAGGTGTTGGGCTCAGACTCCGGAGACGTCACCTTGACACAACAACATCTCAGGGGTTGGATCCGGCGCATGAAGGAAATCGAGGCAGCTATCGCGAAAGGGCTCCCGAGAGCCGAGACTCTCCAGTCTGGAAAAGCTTTTCGCCCCGCTGAAGTCACCGCCAAGTGGGAGCGGTCTTTTGACACTACCCCAGAATCATTCTTGTCGAAGAAGGCGAAGATTGCTCATTCAGAGACGACAGCGCCATCTTACAGTCGGATGGCGAGTGGTGTCAAGGTCGGCTTCATTTGGACTGAAGGGGCGTGGATTTTAATAGCCGAGCAGATGGCTACTCTCTAGGTTTCTATCCTGAAGACCACTCTCTCTTTGGACACGGTTGGACAGAACTGGTTGGCTGCTGCTTCACCTAGTGGATAGTAGTGCAACAGACCACACAAGGAGAGAGTTTGAACATCGACATAATTGCCAATTGCGGCGGCAGAAGCTGGTACAGTTTTGGCCTTCGCTGCTAAGGATAAGAGCAGCGACGTCCAAGATGGTCGTTCCACAAGCGGGGCCATGGAGCCATGGTTAATCGGTGGCCAAATTAGAGGCTAAACTGCGGCACAATTAAGATGTTATATGACCGCAGACCTCCTCGCGCGGCTCATCAAGATAAAAACGTGAAGCAAGATAAAAACGTGAATGGTGGTGCTTCCTTTCCCGAAGACACAGACGTAGCTCCGCCGATGGAGGTCACTTTCTGCCGTACAGCCGGGAAACACATGGTTATTGGCTGCGACGTTAATACGCATCACACCATTTGGGGCAGCAGTGATGTCAAAAAACGGGGTGAGTGAAAGAGATAATAGAGCCAAAGTGAATCGGGACTCCTGGGACACTTATAAGAGTGCTCTCACGGAGTATAATAAGAATACTAGAAACTACTGCGAAAGTGTGCAGGTACTACCAGAAGCAGCTAGAATGCAAAAGGTCTTCGCTAAGGGCTTGACAAATAGGGTGGGGCTTCTAAGAAGTACAGACGGTTCCTTTAATTCAAGACTGAAAGGAAACGCTGGAGCTTTTGCTTCATGTGCATTTCCTAAAGTTTTAGATTAATACGCACGGTGAACCAGATGGGCTTACTACTCCATCGATCAGGCGGGATCACAGTCTGTCCGGTATTATCTTCGATCCTGACACGGTCAGGTGGCAGTCAAATCTTTTAGCCTAAGCTCCTTTATAAGCTCTAAGGGGCGATTCGATTTTTCACTACTTGTCGTTCTGCTAACATGGCGACTACTAAAGACCGACCATACGTGGTGAAGAACCACATCCTGCTCGAGACACGCCTACTCTAGACTAAATATAAGGAACAACTCGAACAAACCAGTTATCACCGGTGTTACCGTACCGTGCCCCATGATGAATGGCACTACCTTAGTGTTTCTTTTAACGGTGGTTTCCGGATACCTGCCTTGGGGGATACTCCCTTCCTCATACCGAATGTAATAAAAATGAAACATGGTGCTTAAGCAGCCTCAAGTCGTATAAAATCTAACCTATCCTGGAGCCCGAAAAAGTCATGGACATTTGCTCGCAGAGCTCTGGCACCGATACCACCACCAATGAAGAGGAAGAAGCCCTTCTCGCCTCTCCCAAGGGTGAAAACCCTAAGCGGATCGCTCTATCGGGCACTGCAAGGAAGAGGTTTCGCAGACACCGATTTCGTTGAAATTTTTACCGTTAATAGAGACAATTTTTCTAAGAATTATGGTGAAAGTCTTATTTGGGGGCGGCTTCTAGTTTTTTTTATGGATTTTTAAAGTTTAATTAAATGTATGCGATTCGGGAGTATTTAGTAAATTTAGGCCAGTGTGACCATAGTCAATGCACACGAAAATGCTGAAAAGTATTACAAAAATACTAGAAAATACTGATAACGCCGTCAAAGCAGTGGCTCATGCCACTGCTAAGGCACTGTTGGATATGTTACGGGGCACCATCCTTAGAGCTCTTCTTCACCCTCCGAGAGCGTCAGATAGGCCTCTGATTGCATCTCGGTGGGTGGCCGTTGATCATCGGATGGCTCCTCTACGCCGCTCATGTGTAGGCGGTCAGGTCCAGCCCCTCTAGAGAGACCGAGTCCACCTTGGCCACACTGGCGTTTGAGCCCTCCAGCGCAGCGGCGTTCTTCCTCTTAGGCCTTTTGGGCTCGGTCGTGTAGCTGCCTCTTCCTCCCCGCAACGGCCTGGCCGCCAGCTCTCTATATCGGGGACACGCTCGTCCCCGCAGCACTCTTCGCTGGAGCCACGTTCAGCGCACGGTGCTCCAGCGCTTTTTTATGGGCCTCCTCCGGCTTCAGGCCTCTCTCGAGGTACCACTTGCGGCCGGCTCCGCTGAGGCCTTGCCTCAGAGGATCTCCGGCTCCCCCGGGCTGACCTGCCGCTTTGACAGGCTGCCTTCTGGGTTGCTGCCTTGACCTTGCTGAAGAGGGTGTGGCGGCGTCTCTCCTGCTGGCGTCGCTCGCCTGCGGGACAGCCGCCGGGGCAGTGCCGGGCACTGCAACCCCCCCCTGCTGTCTGTCAGTTTGGTGGCCTCACTGCCGGCCTCTTGAGACGTGAAAGTTTCTACACCATTCGAGGCGCTTTGCGTCAGGGACGAGCCCTTCAGCTTCCGCGTCGGGGTCGAGCCCTTCAGCTTTGCGGCACTCTTCGGGTGAGGGGCCAGGCTCCTGCGCGGCGACAGCTTGCCACCATCCTGTTGTCCATAAATTGGTCCCACGAGTGTAGGGGAAGGTAGTACCACCGTGTCATAGCCCCCATTAACACGCTGGGGCCAGGTATACTCACCGAGGTGGCCAGGTATCGGTGAGGCTCCCTAGGAATACAGTCGGTTACCCCTGACTGCAAACCAGCCAATGGGCACAGAACGCATAACACCCTGGCTTACGGGAGTAAGGTGGCACCCTTGCCTCAGGACGTCACCACTGCCCTTTGTGAGATGTTGGGGATAGGATGTGGGTAGGAACACGTGTGGGATGTATATAGTGTGTAAGACTATGTGTTAAAGACGATCAGACAAGCGTCTTTTCGGTACTACAACGGTGCGGTACCCGCAGTTGTCCGGGACTGCTTATTCACGACAAGTCGCTATTTGCAGCTAGCCTCCACAGGAGGCCTTGCGCTATCCGCAACCTGCGACCTATCCGGTGGCTTCAGCTAGCCCACCTTAGAACCACCTCACTAGTTCTTCGGTACCAGAACGCTGGGAAGAAAAAATCCCAATTGCATATGTCATATAGACCGATTAGTTTTAGCTACTTCTTTCTTAAAACTAAAACTTAAAAATTGACCAGCACATCAGGAAGGTGAATCTCAAGTATCTCTTCCTTAATACATACCAATATGCGTATCAAGCTTTACCAGCTCAATCAACTGTGACTGCCATTCATTGCCTTACAACAACCATTTTAAAGGCCATTGACGCTCAATAGGTAGCACTAAGTGACTTTTAGACATCTCAGGAGCTATTGACAACACGTCGTACGAGGCTATTCGCGCCTCTTTTGTACGTATGTAATAATGTCTCCACAACCATCATTAGGTGGATTCTAGAAATGCTTTAATCCAGAATCATAACTGTAGGCCTTGGAGGACATATTCTATGTGAATGACCCTCGCTAAGCAGACGTCGACTTCGACATCTAGGAGGTGAACTTATTCCCCCCTACAGGATTTGGGAGCATATAGAGCCCACCAAAGTGATCTCTTTTATTAGAAGAATCGGTATAGAGGCTCTACCCTAATCCTACAGGCCGGCACAAAAGATTTAACTTCTGGTCGCAGTGCAACAAGGCCCTTGAAATAATAATACATAGCATGGTCAGGCCTAGGCTGGCGAAAACCTAAGCTATGGCCTTTCAGAAGTGCAGCAAGCTGCAGCTACTTGTGTATCAAACTTTTATCTGGGTTACTGACTTATAATGTTGGTCACTTCATTATTTGGAATAATGTTTCAGGCTTAGAGATCTGCAGCCGAACAGAACTCATGACCACGAAGCTCTACTTTGGGGCGAAATTTAGGACCCTCATCCCATACCGTAGGGCTTGGAATAATGGCAACCCTTGTAGTGACCCCAGGGGACTGCAGTGGTTCACTGATGGGTCCGAAACTCAGCAAGGGGTGGGTCCGGAGATCGTTGGACCTAACAACAGAGTCTCGATTGCCCTGGCCCAGTGTTTTCAGTGAGAGGACTATTAAATGATTGCTTCAAGATAAAAGAAATGTGGATAGAGCTTTCGTTTAAACTAGGACTAGAAATTAAGTTGGAGTTGGGCATAATGTTTGAATATGGCTTACTTGAGTTAGTAGAAGAGGTAGTAAAGAAGTGTCTCTGGCCGGGGTAAACCTCAGCGGCTCCAGAGGTCCCTACAGTAATTTATTTAATTTCTGAGACGACCAGGACACAAAAGGGGCCGAAGATTTGGCTAAATTTAACTGGGGTCGAGCTAAGCGGGAGGGAGAGAGAAGAGAGAAAGCCTATGTTCGCCTGGAGGACTTTCCGAGAGGCGTTCCCTGCGAACCCGGAGGACTTTCCGGCCGGCCCGCCTATGCCCGCCTGGAGGACTTTCCGAGCGGCGGCCCTGCGAACCCGGCAGAGTTTCCGGACGGCCCCACCTGGAGGAGTTTCCGAACGGCGGAGACGCCCCAGCACCCGGCGGAATTTCCGGACGGCCCCTATGTCCCGCCTGGAGGAATTTCCGAGCGGCGGGGACCCAGTGGCGAGAGGGAAGGGGACGCAGAAGTCAACCGGAGCGGAAAAGGGCGAGATATGGGCAGACGAGGAGTTCGATTTTGTACTTTTATTCATGGGCTATTGTTCACTCGGCGGCAGCCGAACACTTGTGATTTTTTAGTTTAGAAATTATATATAAGATATGGCCGGTGGCCCAAAGAAAAGAACAACGGCGAGGCGGGGAAAGAGAAAGTCCCTAAGTTGGCGGACATCTTTCTTTGGGCCCGTAATAAACTTTGGCCTACGGCCATTGCTCACCCACACACACACTCCTGGGACGTAGTCCTGATGGCAGGAACTCCGGTGGCAGCAGGTCCTGGGGCTGGTGGCAAACACTCGCGGCGGCGGACACGTTTTCTTGTTTCAACCGCGTGGTGGCGGGATCGCGGACTTGCGGTTATTTTTGCACTTAGTTTTGCACGTCTATTCAGTTGTTCGGCTCAAAACTTAATGCCAGCTTCTTTTCGGCATAACTTGACCGTGACCTGATTTTGTTCGAGATCTTTTTCTGGCGTCTGTATGCCTCTCTCTCGCTCCCGCAGGCGGTGGTAGCTCGTCGGCGTTTGAGTGGGTTTGTGTGCTTTTGAGTGAATGTTCGGTGTGTGAGTGTGCTGGCGAGAATGAGCAACTTGTGTGTGCGGGAAGACTGAGTGAAAATGTGTAGGTTTTCGGTATACTTAAGGCCTAGCTTATATTTATCTATATACATATCTACATTTAATATTTACATGATTGTGACTTCGTCACAAGGTAAGCGTGCATCAGACCAAGGCAAGATCAGCAGAATACTTGCTGATGTACATACCTTGGCTCTACTGGTGCATCAAGTCGATTCGCAGATGACTATAAATTTGATAAACACAACTTTCTCTTCTTTATCCATTATTCCTATGACTCTACCTCCCAACCGAGACCTGGAAAAGTCTTGAAACGGCTTCCCCTTAAGTCAGGTGTGTAAAACGCCCCGTGCCCTCTGACTATTAGGTTCGCAGTTGAGGGGTTCATCCACATGTGTTCGAACGGAGCCTCCTTAGGTAACCCTGGGTCGGAACAAGCGTTGCTGTGGCTTAGGGGCGAAACCACGGTGGACCCCCTTCAATGCCCAAAACACCTCGGGCCCGTCGCGCTCGCCTTTCTGACCAACGCTGGCGTATATGATCATGGACAACAAAATAAAATCGTTTTAGACCTCACGTAAGAGCTAAAACCCCAAACCATCTCCGAAATCGACGAAGTTACTGGTCTCAGATGACGAGACACTAACTCCGCCGAGTTCGGTGGGGACTGCCAACTCGAGCACTCCCCTAACGACACAATAGAATACTAGCACCACCAAGGGGAGCCACGCCAAGAGACCAACAAGATAACGCCCGATTCGTGGTAGTGGCCGATGAATTCGAACGTTATGAAAGGGAGCACCCGAAAGCGTTTATAGCGTCCCAATCGAAGCGCAACCGCTCACAGGAAGTGAGGAATAGCGCTGGGAAAAGGGCAAAGAATGCCAAGGGGACCCTACAAAGCCGTCCTGTGTCAAGCCTGCAAAAATATGTTGTGGCTTGTCTAAAAACTCCATAGCCTTGACACTGGTGGAAGAGCACAACGACGATGGGCGCCTGTCGGAGAAATGGGATGAGGTTGAGACCAAACTGTCTGAGATGGTATCAGACAAAATACTGCTTAGCTAGTAGCTTAGCAGCAGGTCTGACACCATCCTTAGGGCTTAGCTTAAAGGGCGTCCCCGCCACGGATATCCCGAGAAGGCCCAGAGCTCTCATCTTGTTCCCTAAGGGACTCTCGAGCCAAGACAGGGTGTTCAAAACTCTAAAAGCCCTTAACCAAGATGTCGACATGGGAGACTGGGCCATCTTGAAGGCCGAGCGAGAGATGAGGTCAAGCCAGCCGTACTTGTTCCTCATCAACAAGCTATGCCTATACGGTATTAGGAAGGCAATGATAAAGGTCTTCCTAACCGAACCGGATGACAACCTCGACGACGAAGTCGACGATACCAAGCAGCTGATGGATGACTTGGTTATCGACGACGACACCCCCAACAACACATAAACCTGAAGCGTATCTCGCACGTAGCTCATCCTTGGGTGTGACGCCAATGCCAGGCACACACTGTGGGGAAGCAAGGAAACAACCGAAAGGGGGTAGTCTTTTTTTGAACATATTATATGACGTGACGACACTATCTGTAACAAAGGGGAAACACCCACCTTTATTTTTCCGAGTACGGAAGAATTTCAAGGATGGGAGGAGGTCCTAGATATAACGCTCCAAATGGACCACAGTAATCACAGGGTAGAAATATTGAAGGTTTCGCCAAAAAACTTTTTTTCAGACCATACATACATCTTTTTTGAGATTTCCATGCCGACCTGCGAGACGGCACCGAAGCGCAAAAGATTGTACAGTCAAAGGTGAAGAACAGGAAAGTCAAGGTAAGACCCACCCCGGAAGGAATAGACAAGGAGTCGGGGACTTCACGAATATTCTCAACAACGCGTACGAAGAGTCATGCAGAGTAACGTACTCCTTGAAGACATATCCACAATGGTGGAACAAAGAGCTAAGCGAGCTCAGAAAAACGGCTGGAAAAGCCTTCAATACAAGTTACGGATCCAAAGACTGGCAGCCGTATAAGGAAACACACAAGGAGTACAAATAAGCAATATACGCAGCAAAGAAAGACTTTTGGAGCAGGTACTGCGAATCACTAGAAGGAATCAAAGACACGGCTAGGTTGAGCAAAATACTAGCCAAGGCGCATACAAGCCCCTCGCTTATTAAAAGATCTGACGGCACAAGAAGTACGTCAGCAGAAGAGAAGCTGGAGATCCTGCTGGACACACACTTCCCAGGTAACCAGAAAGAAGAAACAAGAGCAGTGAAAAGCCAAATGGCGGAACACCAGGTAAGAGTTGACGAGATCGTCACCATGGAAAGAATCCAATGGGCGGTGGACTCTTTCGACAAGTACAAAAGTCCGGGACCGGACGGAATCATACCAACATTGTTGCAGACAACAAAAGAAGTCACTGTCAGATGGCTCCAAGCATGAATTAAAACAGCACATACACCACAAGCGTTGAAGAAGGCAAGAGTAGTCCTTATACCAAAACCAGGAAGAAGAGAACACATCCAAGCCAAGTATTACAGGCCAATTAGCCTTACCTCATTCCTCATGAAAACAATGGAACAGATACCAGATATACATATCAGAGAAAGAACGGAGAAAAACCGATACGAAGTACAGCATGCATACAGGAAAGGTAGATCCACGGAAACAGCACTACACGAAGTAGTGGGATACATAGAAAAAGCATTAGGTTAGGTAAGGTTAGGTTAAGTCGGAAGGCCGTCACGGTGCCATAGGCCAATATGGCCCTTAGCTATCCGAAAAATTTCTGTATGGACCTAGAGAATGTTTACGCGGTTTTCGAAATCTTTTAGGATTGAGGTATTTTTCGCGAAGGCAAGTAATTCGCTTGGCTTCTTCTTGGAGTCGTCTTCTAGCGATGCCAGAACCGGAGCGCCTAGGTATTTAATTCGTGCCCTTGTTAGGGCCGGTTATTTTTATTTTTTTTTTATTTATTTATTTATTCCTAGTGCGACAAGTTTATAACTTATTATTTTATTTAACAAAATTAAATCTAGTATATAATACTAAACCTAATAAATTTAATGAGTACTAGCTACGGGGGCCTTCGACTCGAAACTTTGGATTATTACGTAAATAATAAGATTAGCTTTCTGGACAAATTTGTAAATTTTTTGGATATTTTCAAATAAGGGGTTATTTAAACAATTTGAGGGACTATGTGTACCAAATAATATTGATCAAGTTGTGTGCAATCGACTGCAGGCGTCCAGAATGTGGTCGACGGTGAGCTCGTCCCCGCATAGTTGGCATGTTGGCCGTTCCCGTCAGTATGTGTTGATGTGTGGATTGGAAGTGCCCGATGCGTAGGCGGATGAAGGTCACGCATTCCCGTTTGTGTACGTTCGGTGGTGGTTTGAATCTGTTGCAATTTGGGTTTATAAACTGGTACCTGTGCCTGAAGAGTGCCCATTCGGACAGTTCCTTTTCTTTGAGGTATAGCTGGATTCGTCTGTGTATATCCTTGCAGTTTGAAGGAGTGAAAAGGATTGATGGTGTATGTCTCATTTCTTGGGCGGCTTTGTCAGCGAGCTCATTTCCTTGGATTCCTTGGTGATTGGGAACCCAGAGTAAGGTGACTTTTGTTGGATGAGAAATAAGAATGTGTCTAATTTCTTGTGTTGTGGGGTCATAGTTATTCCAGTTTCGTATAGCGGAAAGAGAGGAGAGCCTGTCTGTGCAGATTACAGATTTTCCGGCGTTTTTGGAGGCGAATTGGCATGCTTTGAGAATGGCGAAGG
>VNJV01017365.1:0-12942 GCA_008042635.1 Drosophila nikananu
ATAGTGCTACCAAAGACCCTCACAGCTGTTCCACCGTCGAAAACAATATTTGTTTCGCGGCTTGCCCCTGACCTCGCATCGGAAGATGTTCTTGCCTATATTCAAGGCAAAACAGAAGCCGAAAATGTAAAAGTGGAAAAATTTAATTTTTCGTATGCCAGAGACATTTCATCTTTCAAGATTATCGTCTACCCGAAATTGTTTGACACAATTTGCTCTGGCGACTACTGGCCCGAGCACGTTGTACTAAAGGAACTCGATTCTAAATCGAAGACAAAGCAACCATTGGGAGTACGCCTCCCAATACCGCCACAAACCGCAAGGACCAGGACCTTTGCATCCCAGGTAATTGTGTTCACCGAGACCTGGTTAAAGCCATAGATTCTTAGCTCTGAGATTTTCCCGGGTAAGTACACAATTTTCAGGGTAGACCGACTTGTCCAGCGTGGAGGTGGAGTTTTAATTTCCGTTGACTCCTCCCTTATCTCCGAACTTGTTACCCTTGACGTTGTCACCGATATCGAATTTATTTGTGTAAAACTTTCCTTTCCAGGTAGTTTTAGTTAGTTCAACTCCCGCATAGAGCAGACGTTGTCTAGCGTGAACTCCGGGAAAAAATTTACAATAGTGGATGAAACAGTGAAAACTTAACGAATAATATACTGGAGTAGTTCAAACAGAGCGAAAATACGCTAACAAATCAAAAACTAAGAAAATATAATCATAACTAGTGTTATGATTAACACAAGTGCCTATTTAATTTAAACAAATAAGTGCCACGCATAATAAGCTCAAAAAAATGAACTCGCGATTTCGATGAAAATAAGAAGTCGTCAAAGAGCAAGTCGGCTCTGCTGAACGTGGACAGCGAGAGAGACAGCTCTTGCTCACCCTCTCTGCTCTCCCCAACTCCTGCATCATTGAGTTACCAATGTTAAACCCCACCACCGCCGGCTTCGATGGAAGAAGCTCCAACAATTAGCAGTGCTCCAATTTCTGCAGTCGCAGCAAAAGTACCACCAACAATTAAACTAACTACAAAAATTCCGAATTCGGTGCCAACGCCTGCACAGCAACATACAATGGAATCAAAAACCGTAAGCTTCGATAAACAAGCGGTCCCGGCTATGCATATGGATCGCTACATCCAGATTAAGCGTAAGCTTAGTCCGCTCAACACGGTTGGTAATAAGCCAAAGATCAACCGTACTAACGATGGCAACGAACAAATTAGGAGTTGCAACGAAAACCGATTCTCCATCTTAGCAGAGGATGAGCACAATCAGGCTGAGCAGGGGCAGGAGACCCAAAAGAAACCAAAGCCCCCACCTATCTATATAAGGGAAAAAAGCTCAAACGCCCTCGTCAACAAAATTGTTGCGGTGGTCCGGAACGATAATTTCCATGTTGTTCCGCTTATTAAAAGGAACATATACCTGGAGGAAGCAAAAAATAACTTCAACACCTACCAAATGAAAAGTAGCGAGGGACTGCAAGTTGTACTAAAAGGAATAGAACCTGACGTCGCCCCCTCTGAGATTCAAGAAGCCCTTAAGGCCAAGGTTTAGCAACATCATTAACAGAACAAAAAGCAGCAACCACTCTTCAAGGTCGAGCTCGAACCAGACAGCAAAGCCTTAAAGAAAAACGAAGTTCATCCGATCTACAAGCTGCAGCTCTTACTGCATAGAAGGATCACCGTGGAAGAACCATACAAACGCAACGGCCCTGTACAATGCACAAACTGCCAGGAATATGGACACACCAAGACATACTGCACACTTCGGCCAGTCTGCGTAGTCTACGGAGACTTCCATAACTCCGTAAACTGCCCCGCAAACAAAGAAGACCCCCAAATGAAAAAATGTGGCAACTGTGGAGGAAACCATACGGCAAACTACAGAGGCTGTGCGGTCTACAAGGAGCTGAAGAGTCGCATAAGATCAGGCATGGAAAATCTACCCCAGCCTCACTCAGAAAATTCATCTCAGCAGGTCCCAGGGCAGCCGCAAAGCCACTTGGAACATGTGAAGTTTACCATGCAACAAAGTATGGAACTTATGACATTTATGAAAACAACCATGCAAACCCTTGTTCAGAGCCAGAACATGGTGGTTCAGTTGCTTGTAGCACAACAGTCGGAATAATAAATGACTAACCTGCGCATATCCATGTAGAATGCCAACGGCATTTTACGGCATAAACTTGAGATAAGTCAATTCCTAAATGTAAATCATATCGACGCCATGCTGCTGGTTGAAACGCACCTCACAGGTAAATAAAACTTCCATAAAAGAGGGTATACCTTCTACCGCACAGATCATCCGGAAGGAAAGGCCCACGGCGTAACCGGCATCTTAATTAGAGAACGCATCAAACACCACTACCATCAAAGGTTTGCAAATTACTTGCAAACCACGTCCATAAAAGTTCACTCAGGAAATGGCAACCTTTGCATTGCCGCTGTCTTCTGCCCACCTCGCTTTACTATCTCTGAAGGTCAATTCATGGACTTCTACAACACTCTGGGGGATCGCTTCATAGCTGCAGAAGACTACAACGATAAACACACGCACTGGGGATCACGCCTCGTGACTCCCAAAGGAAGGCAACTGTATAATGCACTTATAAAAGTGCAATAAACTGGACTACGTTTCTCCTGGTAGCCCCACATATTGGCCTGCAGACCCAAGAAAGATCCCAGATCCAATTGATTTCGCGGTGACAAAAAACATCCCAGGCAATCTAATAAGCGTATTAGCTCTACCAGATCTCTCTTCTGACCACTCGCCTTTGTTGATACCCCTTCTTTAAAGCCCAGAAATTACGGACCACCCCTACAGGCTGACATCGCACAACACTAACTGGATGAAATACAGAAAGTATGTGAGTTCCCACATTGAGCTAACTCCTCAACTAGATATCGAAGCGGACATCGACTGCTCTACCGCCGCACTGGAAGAGGTACTCGTCACAGCAGCCAGGATCTCAACCCCTAATCGGAAGGATGTGGAAATTAAGAAGTTCAAACCCAAACGGCAGATTGAACAGCTGGTTCTAGAAAAGAGGCGTCTGTGACGAGCGTGGCAAACCAGCAGATCGCCATCCTCAAAGCAACGTCTTACTGAAGCCACTCGCAACCTAAGCCGTGCTCTAAAGCAAGATACTAAAATGAACCACTTAAATACATATATTGAAAAACTCTCGCCAACTAGTACAAAGCATCCCTTGTAGGGCGCTCACCCAAATCTAAGCTCTCCAATTGAAACCGTCACCCCTGTAAGGAATTCTTCAGGGTGCTGGGCCCGCAGCGACAGAGATAGAGCCGAATCATTTGCCTTCCTTCCCCAAATCCACCTCGAAACTGAATCCACGCCAACTACATTTCGGCCGAACGAGATGACAAAAGTCATCAGGGAGCTAAAACCAAAAAAGGCTCCAGGCGGTGACCTAATAACTACAAAACAGATCATGGAACTTCCGTACTATGATATTGAGGTCATCTGTAAACTCTTCAATGGAATCATAAGCCTCGGCTACTATCCAAGTAAATGGAAAAAATCAATTATTATAATGATACCGAATCCCGGAAAAGATCTCACGATTCCGTCATCTTACAAAAACCAATAAGTTTATTATCATGCTTGTCCAAATTATTCGAAAAATGCCTTCTAACGCACATAATACCATATATCCAGCAAGTAAACAGAATAACATCAGAAATTCGCACAGCCTTCGAGCATAGGGAATATTGCAAAGCGATATTTCTTGATGTATCTCAAGCATTCGATCGCGTCTGGCTTAAAGGTCTCATGCATAAAATTAAAACACACTTGCCTGGGTACACTCACAAACTTCTTGAATCCTACCTCTACAATAGAGACTTCGCAGTGAGGTGTAACACAACAATTTCCGACAGCCACACTATCGAAGCTGGAGTCCCACAAGGCAGCGCACTTGGGCCAACTCTATTCGTCGTTTACACAGCAGATATTCCCACGAGTGACCGACTACCAACATCCAGCTTCGCTGACGACACTGGGATCCTTAGCCGCCAACTTGCAAACCACCTCGTGGTAGTCGAGAAGAGGCTATCAGACTGGCGTATTAAAATAAACGAACAAAAGTGTAAACACATAACGATTACTCTTAACAGACAAACGCTCCGCTCTGCCTGAATAGCATGCAGATCCCCCAAGATAATGAAAGTCCAACATGGCGTAGACATATCGATTGCAAGAAACTGCACCTAAGGCTGAAAGCCAGCAGCCTCCACTGGATTATAAACTCCCGATCGCCCTTGTGTCTGGACTACAAGGTCCTGCTGTACAACTCCACTCTTAAGTCAATCAGGACGTAAGGCTCCCAGCTTTGGGGGAACGCGAGCAGAACAAACATAGACATCATACAGATCTCCCAATCAAAGATTCTGCGAACTATCACTGGGGCACCATGGTATATTCGTAACCAAAACATCCACAGGGACCTCGGCATTCTCGCAGTAAAAGATGAAATTGACAAGCAAAAAGGGTCCTACAATGAAAAACTCTATGCCCACCCAAATCCTCTGGCAAGGGTCTTGGCTCGGGTCTCCAGCCGAACCCCTTCCGGCGGGAGATGGATAGTTAGACTCGTGCGCAAAAAAAAAAAAAAATGATCTGCGTTGGGCTTGCTAAGAAGGGTTAGCGGTGCTACATATGGCTTGTTTAGTTTTTAGAAGGGATGCCCATAAGTTTAATATATGGCTTATTGAATTATCTCCTTGGCATAAAGTAGTATTGCATTTGGATTTAGAGTGTTGGGAGAGGGATTTACAGTTGGTGGGTTATATTTGTGTGCCTAGTCGAACTCGTATTATTTTAAGGTGGTCGAGTCTGGTGCAATTTTGGTGGGATTGCTTAAGGTTATTGCAGGTGTGAGCGTTATTCGTGCTAATTGGTTGGTACCATTGACTGCAGTTAACAATGTTTTTTTTTTTGTTTTGTCGCAAGTTTAGCTTTAAGATGTCGTTTTATATCTGTGTTATTTATGTTTGGGGTGAGGATAAGTTGCATATTGAGCTCTCCTTTTGTGTTAATTTTTGCATTAAAACAACCGAAGTGTAGTATGTAATGCGTAAGTTCGTCAGCTTTTGGAGGATCTGAGCTGCTGGGGCACGCTGTATGTTTCCGGCTTTAGCTCGTCGGCTTTGGGGGTGGTGGTCTTGCTTACTCAGATCTCGGACACGGACTACACATTATTATCAACAAGACAATAAATTGAGCGTGCTGCGACAAAAAAATAGCTAGAACTAAACCGGAAGATATGATCAACAAAATTCATTGAAGGGGAAAGGTTAGAAGGAAAAGCGGAAGCTTAGACAACAGACAGAAGGACAGGGAGAAAACTAATTTCTTTGCGGAGACACAGATGGTGTTGTGCTCGCATAATGCCCACCCTACCTACGATCACCTGCCGAAAGAGCTTGGCTCTAGTGATCCCTTTGATCCTTACGATCGTGGAGTCATCTTTCGAGTCGGTAAAACTACAGGGATTTAAAATTTCATGATTTCATTAGATATTAAGGTTTAATATAAATTTACGAATTAAAGCTAACCTTAGGTTTAAATTCATTTTGAGATAGGTAGAAAATAGATTATATACATCATTTTTGTAATAATGGTAACATTTAAAGTTTTATATATACTAGTAGAGCATTACTTCATGGATCTTTCAACGCTTTTTAAATTATGTTTCCTTTGATATTTAAGTTTTATTTATAGTTACTAAACTTCAGGTCTCGACAATGAAATAATTAAAGTTTAATTTTTTTTTAATAGCGATAGTTTCTTAATTATTAATTCATTAATTTTTTGCTATTCAATTCAGGTTTAACTTTTAACATAGGGTAGAATTAATTTAATTTCTTTAGGCTTCTGTTCGGTTCTTTCAAAGACCAGAAAAATGGGTTCTTTTATCAACACTCACTCATTATGTCCATCGTTGAAAGATCGATCGAAGGTTCTTGGGCTAAACAAAAGCGATAAAGAGACATTTTCTTTTTTTTTTACCCTATTCTTCACATACCTTAAGGAATAATTGAAAGAAATCTAGTTAAATTTAATTAGTAATTCTTTGTCTAACAATTTCAAACGCAGTTCTTCTCGTTATTTTTGGCTTCTAGTTCAAGCAAAAGTTCATCATAAAATCGGAGAACGGCTTATGTAAGAGTTATGTCATGCCATGTAGGTTAAGACCGTTTGAAGAAATGAAAATTTAAGGCACATTAGACTCAGACACATCCTTGATATTTGATTTAAATCGGTCTATTAATTCACATTTTTATTCGCGCACATGCTGCTGACGGACGACGGACATTGCCTATGGCCACTGGTCCGGACCAGCCTTTGGATAATTTCTCTACTGAGTATAGGTTAAATTTGGGCACATTAGACCCTAGTGGTCGCAGTGCACTAACCTCCTTAAATATTTTTAATTAATAGGTTAAATCAGCAAGGGAACGAAGGTCATATCAGGGTCAAATAAGTCAAACCGCCGATCACCGCCAAACTCCCACGAAAATTCTCCGCAACTGCATATCCGGCCACTGAAGAATGTTGCGCAGCCGCGCTGGTGGCCGATTAAACGATTAATACCATCCTTATGCTCGCTTCCTAGCCCGTCATGCCCCTCTTGGGGGTGCTCCTCGGGACAGGAACTCGAATTCTGCTTACTGGGTCAATCTGTCGATTTTAAAATTTGCCACAGTAAGCAACCAATAACCAAAACACTCTTTCCAATAAATATTTACCCACTGAATAATGGACTCCAATGAAATCGAAGCGAAGCCTCCCAGGTCTAACCTCTCTTGCACTGGCCGACACCAGCCGGCGCTATTTCCGCAGACACTTGTTTTTGTGACCTGGACAATAAAACGGTTATGCACTGTACAAAGACACCGGCAGATTAACTATACTCACTTGAATTTGCACAAGCTTCGGCTTAACCTTTTTTTCTAAAACCGATTAGAATATTGTCCGCGTGGACTTAGCACTTATTTACAACTTTGGAAGCGGAACGCAACTTAAAGGCTTGTGCACTCCACCGGATCTCGATTTCAAAAGAAATTTAGTACGGAAACTATTGGAGCGACTTAGGTTCAGGCGCAGCAGCAGCGAAAATTTCCTAATTGGAAAACGAGCTTTCCAGGTCTTCCCTGGCGCCGATATGAGCTATCTGGTATATTTGCCCCAAATTCCGTTCTGGCAAAATGCACACGCATTCTAGCTCAGCTAAACAATCGCGAAAAGGCTGTTTCGCGTATCTTCAGTCGCCACTACAAAAGCCCCCCGGTAACATCTGGCTAGGGTATACCTTCCATTAATACCCTAGACTGATGCCGACTAAAGACACGTCATTGTCGAATATCTTTCGCATGGTATGTACCCAATAGTTGACCTTGTAAATCTTCTAGCTGGTAGTAAGAGTTTCCTAACATTCTTCTCGTTTTCGAAGTGCTTCGCTAGCATCCGTTGGCATGCTTTCTCCCGTACTATTTCGAATGAGTCTTGACGGTCAAATTTCAGGGAGCGGTCATCCAATAAGTTGAGCTTCCGCAACAATGAGTAAGTAGAACCCGAAGTAATCATGTGTTGCCCGAAAACCATGTAGTAAGTAGAAGTCCCTAAGCTAGAGTGTACTGATGATCTCAACGCACAACAAATCCTATTTAGGTATTCGTCCCAGTCCTTTTGATCGGGTCGCAAATTCGCTATAATTGCAGCGATAACTGAACGATTAACGCGTTCGGAGGCGTTAGCCTGTGGCGAATGCACGGCGGTAAGCGTATGCGTAATACCATACTGCTGCGTTAACTTCTTAAAATCGTGCGAACGGATCTGAGATCCATTGTCTGGCACTATTGTTTCGGGAGTGCCATACGCCATGAACAATTCCCCTTCCAAATGTTTTATAAATCCACCTGCATCTATCTTCTTTACTGGTCTGAGAAATACATATTTGGAAAAATGGTCGAGAACGATAAAAATCCCAATATTTCCACCTCTGGATATGGGGTAAGGTCCAAGAAAGTCTATAAATAATCGTTGGAAAAACCTTTGACTCTCAGGCACTTTTCCTAACGGTGGTCGCAAAACATAATTTGGTGCTTTTGTGGTTTTGGACACCTCACAAGCATTAATATAAGACTTAACATCTGCTACGAGTCCAGGCCAGAAATAATAGCGTCTAACTCTTTCAATGGTCTTGTGTATCCCACCATGAGCAGACAACGAACTATCATGAACGAGAAAGTATTTCGGGAACCAATTCCTTAGGTACCCAGAGCTTCCAGGCATATTCATCATGCACCTGCTCTCCAGTCAAATGCTCACCCTTCCGATATATGTAACCGCTATCGGTCTTGAGATCGGGAAAATTCAACTGATTTGCACTCACTTTCTGCACTAGTTCGGTATATTCCGCGGATTTAAAGTGATCGGAATGAAGGTTTACGAGAAAACCATCCCGTAAGTCTGTTGCAGCCATCACGTGTTCGTTTACCCGAGACAAGGAGTCGGGAACTACGTTAAGCGAACCTTTGCGATGCTCAATCTCGAAATCATACCTTTGCAAAGCCAAAGCCCATCGAGCTAAGCGCGAATTTAAGTCGTGGTTAGACATCAATCATTTTAATGAAGCATGGTCCGTTATGATTTTGAATCTATGTCCTTCCACATACGGCCTAAAACTTTTAAGAGCCACGATCGCAGCGAGACATTCTTGCTCTGTGACGGTATAATTTCGTTACGCCTTATTTAATTTTTTCGAAATGAAGGCAATAGGACGGTCATCTCCTTCTTCCGAAACTTGGACCAATACAGCTCCAACTTCGGTCTTACTTGCATCGCAATGTATTCCGAACGGTTTCGAAAAATCAGGACTGCCTGAAACAGGAGCCTCGCTAAGACATTGCCTTAGCTTCTCAAAGGATTCTACTGCTGCCTTAGTCAAACTGAATCTTCTTTTCGTAGTCATCAAATATGTTAATGGAGCGGCAAGAGACGCAAAAAATTGGGAACGAACTTGCGATATAATCCACACAACCCCATAAAACTTCGAAAGCTGCGCAAAGTTGTAGGCAAGGGAAAGTTCCTGATTGCTACAAGCTTTTCAGGGTCAGTTCGGATTCCTCCATCGCCGATTAAATGGCCCAAGTAACGCACCCTCAGCATGCAGAAGTGACTTTTGCCAATATTGATTGTCATACCTTAACTTATGTGTAGAGCAACCTCTCTTAACACTTCTAAATGCCTCTCAAAACTCGAAGATACTACCAGCAGATCATCTAGGTAAATGAAAACCTCGTTCCTCAGATGAGCTGGCACCACTTTGTCCATCAGCCGAGACATTATGCTTGTGGCATTGTAAAGCCCAAACGGCATAACTTTAAACTGATAGAGGGGTCTCCCAGGAACTGTGAACGCCGTCTTGTCACGCGATGCAATATCTAAAGGAACTTGCCAATCAGCATCTTTTAGGTCAAGGCTAGTTATATACTCAGCCTTAGGCAATCTACTCAAAATTCCACTAATTTGAGGTAGAGGATATGCATCCTTTTCGGTGAAGCTATTCACCTTACGACAATCTAAACAAATTCTAACTTTTCCAGGTTTTGTTACCATAACGATTGGAGATGACCAAGAACTGTCTGACTCTTCTATCACTCCTAGTTGTATCATCCTGTCAATCTAGGCCGGTGAAACAGGGAAATAGCGTTGTTTGATCGGTTTAGCCATACCTACATCTATTGAATGTGATATAAGGTTGGTCTTTCTGAGACCTTCTTGGCTAAATGATGGAAAACAATTAACCACGTTTTTTAATTTAGCTCTATCTACATCGGACAATCTGTGCTGATCTACTTTGGCTTTGCAATCATCCTCCGTTGTATCTAATTCGGATATGATCAGAATTCTGGGAAGTAAATCGTGAAGCTTCCAGAAATCTATTCCCAAATACAAATCTTGTTTAAGCGACGGTACTATGTAAACTTTTAACAACTTTTTTTTGTCGCCGTACTCGACCTCGGTTTGTAAATGTCCTACTATCCGCTGTGATCGGCCGTCTGCCGTTGCAGCACTACTGTTAATGGCCTTATAGTTCCCTGCGGCTATTATCTCAAGAGCTAAGTTACCTCCAGCACAGCTTATCGAGGCGCCAGAGTCTAACAGACCGTAAACTGTATGATTAAATAACCTAATTGGCAAAAACGGACGAGGATCTTTTGGTCCTGCAGGTAGTGAATTTATATATATATTATATATTATATATTATATACATTTTGCCAGAATGCCTTTACTCGACTAGAGTTTCGAGCCTTTCGCTTTTCAAAATTGTATAAATAATTATCTTCTGGTATAGTTATACCCTTTAATAATGGGATTTTGCTGTGTAGCAAAGGACTAGTAGGTAGTTGTTGTTCGTCAAGGAATGGGAGTTGTGCAACTATTGTTGCATCTTCCACTCTTCGGTCATTGTGGATTGGCTCCGGGAGGCATTCGAAATCTTCTGTCTGAATTGCGACTTCGACATGCCGGCTTTGGACTTTTTTAACACTTACTACAACTTGGTTTGTAAGTATTTGCAGCTCCACAACCGTAACAGAATACTCTTCTTTCAGATACACAATCCTGATATCTATGCCCCTTCTTGCGGCAGTTCCAACACAATAAGGAAAACGCTTCGACATCAACCTCACTTTCAGGTTCTGATTCTACCTGAGTCTCGCATTCCAGACTAAATTCAGAAACTTCCCGTCTGAACGGAGTACTGCGCACGTAGCCACTGCAACGCTTAACATCGGCCAAGAAAGCTTCGCGCCTGCGACAAATCTCTCTCAGATCTGAAACAGTGTTAATTTCAATGTTTAAGATCTCATGTCTGATTTCTGGACGCAAATTATTTCTAAGAACTCGAATTAATTTATTCGAAGTCCACGGATGCTCCAGCTGATCGACTAAGCCAGATTCTGTATCATAAAAACCATCAAAATATTCATTTGATTTTTGTTTAGTGTTTCTAATTTCTTCTATATCAACAGCGTCTCTGCTCTGGCGAAACTGGAGACGCAAAGCTGAACAGAATGTATCCCAATAAATTTCGCGGTGCGCTTTATGATAACGCCAATAAAATTCATTGGCTTTCCCTTCAAAAAGGACGCTGGCATTTTTACAAAGCAGATTGAAATTATTGCCTGTCTCTCGTGTTTTTTTTAGCTTTAACCATCTAATGATGATTTCAATTTTGGTCACAGCTGATTAGTTGTAATGACCAGATACTATTGTTCCTTAAACAGGTAAAATTTGAAATCCACCAATTTGGCTTTTTCTCCTATTCATGTCAAAAGTTTTCATCGTTCCAATATTGAAAGCCTGCTTGAAATCTTTTCATTTAAATTTTGAAACAGGTCCACCAGTCGCAATCCATCAGATACATTTCTATAAATATATATATATATTTTTTTTTCCTTCTTTTTTTTTGTTTTATTAATTTTTTTTTTTGTCTCCCATTTTATTTTTATTTATTTTTTTGGAACGAAGTTACTTATCGCACGATGCGGCGCAGGGGGCTAGCCGGTGAAAACCGTAACGTAACGCGATTTAACGCTTCCCCCTCCACCACACCACAAAAGAGAGAAAGAGAGTGAGAGAGAGCGACAAGGGTGGAGAGGTGGGGTAAACTGAGAGAGGGAGAGAGCGTGCGCTAAAACTACAACGACGGGTATTCATAAAGATGTAAGAGTTACAATTAAAATAAAAAAATGAGTGTGTGTACGCTTGTGTACTGTTATGAAACCTAGCAAGATGGAGGTCAATAAGAGAGACGGAGGTAAATAAAGGAGAACTACAAAACTGATTTTACTCATTCATTCTGAGTGTATCAATTTAATCAATTTATTCAATCATAGTAACAATAAGCTTATGGTAACTAAAGTAAGATACAAAGGTTAGAGATACGATTTTGTCCAAGTATCTCGAAAAAACTGCATCAATAGTGGTATGAAATTTTGTTGTTGGTATTGTAGCATCGTTACTAATGATTAAATTAAATTCTTCAAGAAGAAATTTTGTTAATGGCTCAGTCTTTTAAATCGCCGTAATGATTTTTTAAACTTTGTACATTGAAAGTAAACAACGAGACACCCTTTTTATTGCTCATGAGATCCATGATAACTTGCTCTCTAGTTTTCAGTGTATTCAACGACAGCCTCCTGAATTCTGCCACTAACGAAGAAGTTGTCGTTGCTTGTCTATGACTATGATGAAATCTGAATTTTTCTGGATCATCACCGGGTGTAACAATGAATAAACCTTCGATGCTAGTTACGCGAGAGAGTGCAACATAAACGAGCTCATGTCGATGAGTTCTGTCGTACTCATAGACAATTTTATCGTACGTCCCTCCCTGTGATTTATGAATGGTTAAAGCACAAGCCGAAATTATTGGGAAGTATTTTCGTTTGACACTGACTTTATTGTCCATTGTCAAAGTTATGGTTAATGTTCTCAATTCAATGGGCACAGCAAGAGGACTAACTCTGTTTTGAACTGCCAACCAAGCATTTTTTTTCTTACTTTTTGACCGACTTTCGGTGCATCAAAAAATTCCAACCAGACTCGACAAACGTTGTTATCTTCATGGAAGTCCAGATGAACTAATTTTCCAACTGCCCCATTCACTATTCCATCAGTCACATCAATGTTTGTCGTAATACGAAAGTTACTTGGTAAGGTAATCCGCCCGTATCAATAACACTCTTTTGGTGCAATCTTACGCGAAAAACAGCTTCTTGTTCAGCACTTTTAGTCCCCGTGATGATGTCAGTAGCTGTTGAAATAACTTTATCGGAATTTCCTTGCAACCTTGTAGGTATCGACCGAGTGATTTGGACAAATTATAGAC
>VNJV01017373.1:0-23596 GCA_008042635.1 Drosophila nikananu
TATATTATTTATAAATATTATTATTAAAAATTAAATTAAAATATTTTAGCAATACATTTTCGCCTGTGAATTATAAGTGTTTACAAATTATTTTTAGCTATGATGTATAAAAATATCAAAATTAAAATCTTATCTAAATCTCACTTGCGTTATAAAATAGAACAGTTTACTTACAGCTTTCTAAATGCAGATAAGATGAGCTTTTAATACTCTTACGGGGAATGATAACTTTGGCAAGAAGCTTGTCACATTGTAAAGATAAAAAAGCAAAGTAAAGATAATAAATAAAAAAAAAATAAATTAATTATGTTCTCCCATTTTTTTTAAATTCAACCAAAAATAATCACACGATTTTGTGCATAAAAATCAATTCCCACTCTTGCAGAATTATAAAAATAAATTTGTACTACCTCATCAGACAAATCAATCTAGACCAATTTGCTCCTGTTCTTAAATACATAACTAATAAATAATAGAAGAAACCCGAAAAGACTTTATTTTAAATAACTTTCAAAGCATTTTCAGCAGAAATGTACACATGCAAGTGTATACAAACATCGGCTTGCTAAGACAAGAACATATTTCTTGGTAGTAGCCTTAACAAATTGGTTTAGTATTTCTTAGACAACTGCGTCGATTGTCCGCTGTCTGTGCTGTGCATTTTCAGTAAAAATAAATACATCATGGACTCACCCCAAATCTTTACTCTGACCAGCTATTGCTGGCACGAGATATTTAAACAAATCAAATTAAACTGCGAGACAAGCGACAGCCTGAGAGGCAGATATAAGCTGGTCAAGTACTTGGATCTCATCAACTTCGCCATAAGTCTGGAGTGCATAACCAAAGCTTTTAAGCAGTGGAACCCGCAGCTCTACGAGGAACTTGACATCGAAAATACCTTTCTAAATACCTCGCCCCGAATACAAATTGATTTATCGAGTCGTTATGAGGCCGTGCAGAGAATTTCGGAACGCGACAAGAACATATTTTGGAAATCCTTTGTCAGTGCCATCGAGGAGAATGAAAGGCTGGAGTGCATAAACCTCATCTATAAGCCAAAACAGTTCTGTCCGGATCACTTCGATAGATTTGAGTCCCTCGTAAATGCACTTAAAGATAAGAAAACCCTTCAAAGTTTGGACGTAGCAATGAAGGGTGAGTTTTCCTAAAAAAATACCTAATAATTCCTACTTATAGAGATCTCTGAGTGATGTAGGTTATACCCTGGAGAATGTACCCGATCTGGGAAACCTGAGAATTTTATGCCTCGATGTGAGAATGGATGCTGAAGACCTCATCGAGTTGTGTCGTTCAAATCCAAGGCTACGCTTTCTCAATTTTAAAAGCACTGAGCTATATGGACGCTTGTCGGATATAGTGCCACATTGCAACAGGCTGGTGGAGCTCAATCTAACACTAAAGCCCGAGGTGGATGCCAAGGAGTACGCCCCATTGGCCAAGTTACCGCGACTCAAGAAACTCAAACTGAATGGAAGCCACCACCAAGAGGGTACTCTCGTTGACTTGTTCAAAGGCCTCAAATTGAATAACCTGGACAAAATATTAATTCCGGACATTTTGCTCAGTAAGGAGGAGACACAGGCTCTGGCTGAAATAAATTCTTTAACCCTTATCAAAGGTGCCTTCCGCGATATACCAAGCATTGAGAATTTGTCGAGGCTGCCGAGTCTGAAATATTTATCCATAAAAACTCAATCAGAGCAGTCTGATTTGGTAGAACCCTTAATCGATTTGATTACCAGGACCTGTGTGGAAATCATGACTGATTCCTTTAGATTTTTCATGTATTTTACCGAGGAAGATGGTGTCCTTCGTTTGAAATTTGATCTACCGAAAGATATTGAAGAAAATACGAAAACACGTGAACGTGATCTCTTAATAACTCACTTTACTGTCTCCCTTTGCCAGCGATTGGCTATAAGCCAACTGATTTTACAGGGTGATTTTAGCAACATTTTAGGAGAAACAATGTTTGGTGTTCTGGCTTCCAAGAGGCCACAGATCCTGCAGAAATTAATACTCCCGCGAGATAAACTCCTAAGTGTGGAGGAAGCTAATGCACTGGCTACCATTCAATCCTTAAAGGTAATATTCTGCGTGTTCAAGCATCTGGAGAGGATAATTTCCATTAAGATCCAGCAACTCAATGGGCTTACGGAAAATGCTAAAAGAGTGGATAAAATCAAAACTGAACAGGTGGAAATTCGCCTTCAACATGATAGTGATAATAAAGTGACACTAACTCTTTTCTTTTTCGGCATCGAAATCGACCACAAAATCTTTGCTCCTTTAACAAATTTGCATAACTTGAGGAGAGTTGAAATCAAAGGGAGACTTATAAACGGTTCCCCTTTGGGAACTCTTTTTAGAAGCTTAAATTGTGAAAATCTGCAGGAACTACAAGTCCCAATTGTAGAACCCGATGAGCTTCTAGCATTGTCCCAAATCACCAGCTTGAAAGTCCTGAGCTGCGGCTTATACTGCTCCCGAAATATCGAGCATCTGGCAGATATAAAGCATCTCGAGTGCCTTACCTTAACCGTCCATCCCAAGGGCTCTTTGAAAACACTTTTCCAACTAATAGCCTCCCAGGAAGATCAAGTTCTCCTCATACTCAATATTCAGCACATAGCACTCACTTCCGAAGAGATTTTCCAAGTCAGTCGCATAAAATCTTTGGAGAGAGTATCTCTAGGTCGAAAATTTACCAAACTGAATCCCTGGATTACGGAAAAATGGCAAAAACTACGAAGTTGTCAAAGGTGTCTGGCACCTCCTGAAAACCCCAGCGATCAGCCACATAACAAAGAAGTCACATTAAGTTGTAGTCAAAACTCAAATGAGGCCGAGTCGGTTGCTTCTAAATACTCTGGTTTTTTACTTCGATCTTCATCAAAGAGTGCCTGCAACTGGGAGCCCTTGGCAGATCTACCAAATCTTAAAGAACTATGTCTACATGCCCCATTTAAGACTGAGTGTCTACAAAATCTTCTAAGGAAATTATGCCAACCTGATCATCAGAAACTCTGCAAATTTTCCCTCACTCTATGCCCCGTGCGTGAAGAGGGTCTAGATAAGGCCATCGAACAGATTGGTTTTCTACAAAATCTAACTGACTTGTACTTGGAGAACTCAGAGGGTTATGTTCTCATGGATCTCCTCGACTTGCTTCAGACTTCGTTGCTACTCCGAAGCCTAATGCTGAATAGAACGTACATTGATTACGAGGAATCTCTGAGAGTTGGTAGAATAAAAAATCTTGAAAAACTCCTGGTGGGATTTTCCAATGAAGATAGCTTTTTGGTGGTCACAAAATTAAGTGAACTTAAAGATTTCCATTTGAATTCGCCCCATAAGAATATCGTAAACAAACTAATGCCAATTTTAAGAACATGTAGAAATCTTAAATCAATTTTTCTAACCCAGAATTTGAGTCAGGAATTCATTGATTCATTTTTGGAAACTCTCAAGTCGGTGAGAGAGCCCAGCACTCAGGGTCCTTTGATACTAAGAGCTCAACTAAAGGATGCCGATTATCCAGTTCAGGTATTATTATTAATTATTCTTACATTTTCATAATTATATTTCATAATTATTTCATTAAATTATTTCAGTTAAATAACCATGATTCAGCCTACTTAAACATCGAACAAGAACCCATAGATGACGGCTTTCTAAAAACCGAAGAGTTGGAAATGACAGCCATGTTCACTCTTTGGAGCCGTTGGTGGTAAAAAATACTAGGTATTAATGTTATTTATTACTTTTAAAAATTTTAATATTAACAAGAGTTTCTTTTTCAACTGAAATTAAAAGGAAAACAACTTGAAATGCATTCGAAACGGTACACATTTCATTACTAATCAGACCGATAGCCGCCGGGCGGTCATGCATTTTTAATGCCCCATTTTGTGGCCGGAAGGAAGCGCAACACGTAAACGTGTTAATATGGACAACGCAATCTATTAATTTGTCAACAATAAAGTAAGACAGCGACAGGCGACATCGTTCCCGAATGAGAGCATTGATTGGCCAGGATGGGCTCTCTTGACTCCATCTCCATCTCCAGCTCCATCTCGGTGCCCGGGCTCCAGCTTGTTGTCAGCACAGCAGGTACGAAATTAATATGCGAGCAACAATTAAGATAAGCGCGCAAAGTTGTGAAGTGGCTGCTGCGAGGAGGGCGCAGTCGGTGGCCCCAATTGAGGTTGTCCGGCGGAGTGAGACCACAGCGGCAGCCGCCAATGACTAAGGCGACAACAAGCTGGCAAGTCGGCAAGTCGGCAAGTTGGGGAAGACAACAAAAAAAGCCACCGCCAGAGAAGACACCAAATCACAGGGAGAAAAAATAATACAAAAATCCGTCAACAGTTTGGTATTTCCTATTAATTTTTTCTGTAGATTTTTACCTAAAACGTTACTGAAAAGACTTTTAAATACTCTTTAACTTAAATGTAAATATAATTTAAAGGTAAATCATGTATGTCGGAGTTTTTTGAAATGCTTATTGTTATCTTATTTGTAATTATGGTATTTTTTTGGTTTATTTTATATGCCATGAGGTCTAAAAAAAAATTGTAACCAAGACTGCACTAATTAATAGAATATAAAATATATAGAAAATATTTAAAATAAAATATTAAGTACCTATATATCAAAGCTCAAATATTCTACACATTCTCTTGACAAACTATGCACTGATTTATAAAGATTAAACAAAGCAATCTAGACCTGAGGTATATTTCTTATATTTATTCATTTAATGTACTAAATTTCAACTATTATCAAATATATAATTTTTTCTTCCTTTATTTATATCTCAAAATCGTACCAATTTTTCCCTCTGTGTGGAGAAAAAATGGAGAAGAGTCAGAGAAGCGATCTTGATCGCACCTCGCCAACTGCTTCCTCTCGCAGCAGACTCTGCGGTAGCCCGGGAACAAAAAGTAAAATAAAAACAACACCAACAAACAGCAGGTAAAATATTTTATATAAGTTGGAAAAAAAAAACTTTAACCACATCCATTAAGCAAGACCTTGATGACAAACGGCGGCAAGTCTTTCGTGCGATAATAATAAGTATTCATTTCAGATACAATTTTTTGGTTGCTCCTTGCCTTTGGCAGCGGTTTTCTTGCTTTTATTACTTTTGTTTCTTATTTTCTCTGGTTATTTTTGGTATGTTTATACTTATAATAAAAATTAAAGCTGCCCTTTAACTGATTGCTGATAAGTTTTGGTAAAGGAATGTTATTATTAAATTAAAGAAGATAGGAAAGATGCCACCTTGTATACTTTAATTAATTTCTGTTTAAAGCGAAAGTAAAATGTTACGTTGAATGAGGTAATTTCTATTAAAAAGCTTGCTTTGGTTTGTTGTATTTTAATAATTATTACATACTTAAATGAGTGAAGAGAAATCGTGTACAAACTTTTATATAATATTGCCAAAATTAGAAACTGAAAACTGGCAACTTGTAGCTTATGTAAAATTTGTTTATGCTTTTTCCCTTCAATAGCTTTTAATTTCTATTTAATTTTTAATGGAGTTTTAGATTTTAAATTAAATTAACTGGGCATTTGATTACAACATTTGTTTCCTCTCCCTTCCCCCTGTTTTTCTATTTCAATTTTGATAAATTTTCCACTCGCATTTCCCCATTCATATCTAACCGACAATCGTAACACGATCAGCGCCAATTAGAGCTCCGGTTTCCCAAAAATAAACCGAATTGCAATCGATTAAATTGAATCCGATTCAATTATGCGAACCACCTGCGATTGGGTGCTGAATGAATGAATGAATGGATGGATGGGCGTGTGAAATAATTGTTGTGTTAATTTTCGCATATGACACCGACGAGCGACGCCGACGACAGGGAAATTCGAGCATTTTATGCGGTTTATTGGCTTTGATCGATTGAAGGCGTCGTCGTTGTCGTCGAATTTTTTCATATCTCCGCCAGCCATACGGATCGAGTTTCCTTGACAGCTCATTCACTGCGGTCTGGCTACATCGAGTTTTTTTCTGTTTAAATTTTTTAGCATATATTTTTGGTTAAAAAATACTTCGAGGCGATTTAGCAGGCCGTCAATTACCGCTAGCCACCTGATGACAGTTGCAATTAAAAAGCGGCGGCGACCCGTAGTTGCCTGCCAACATGGATGGATGCCTGTTAATAGACATGTAAACTGCAATTAAAACAAGCTAATGGGGCGGGGCTGCCTCCAAAATATTTTGACTCGCTGAGTTTGCCGTCTCGGCCTGTTGGCCTTTTCTTTAATTAAAATATTTAAGCACGCAAATAGGCCTGTCTCTCCAACTGCCTTTGGCCAGGCAGGCCATCCCGTCTGCCCCTATATGTTATTAGCCACGTCTACGTGTACCTCCTTAACGGGGATCTGCGGGAAAACTCAACTGGGCGTGTCCGCCTCGGAACGGGGCTGCTGCGGCTTTAATCAAAGTTTCTTTTTTTTGCCAGCGGGGAATCAATCATTTGAAATTTAAACGTCATCGTGCGTCGGACAACTCATAAGACAAACCAACAGTAACAGCGGGGCGAACGAGACAGTCCAGGGTTAGGCCATGTGGCGATGGGAACGTGAGGGTTTTAGGCAAAATAATTACTGGGAAATCCTGGGGAAAATGCGAACTTTATATTTATTATATGTTAAATATTTTAGATAATATATAGATATTATAAATAATTGAAATATAAATATAAATACATAGCCAAGAGTAAGTCATGTGGCGGTGGGAACGTGAGGGGTTTAGTTTTTGGCCAAATAGTTGCTGGGAAAACTAGGGGAAAACGCAAACTATATTTTGTTTATTTGAATAATATTTTAAATAATATATAGATATTACAAATATGTAATTGAAATATATAAATATAAATAAGTAGCCCAGGGTAAGTCATGTGGCGATGGGAACGTGTGGGTTTTAGTTTTTACAATTAAAATATAATAAAATATACAGAAAGCATATAATCTATTTCTAAATAAAAAATTCTATTAACTCTATAAAAACAAAACTAAACTCACGTTACCATCACCAGCTCCATCGACTGTGGCGTGTCCGAGTTTTTAGCGAGACGCCTCCCAGGCCCCAGAAACAACAACGGAGGCCCAGTAAAGCCAAAAACCTCTGGCCAACGCAATCACAAAAAACATTTTTCTTTCGCTCAAGATTTGTATTATTTTTGTTTTTTTTTTGTATTTTTTTTCATGTATTTCTGCGAGTATTTCTGACCGCCTGGCCGGCCTGTCTTCATGTCTGGCCGGCAGCTTGGTTAATGAATGCCAAAAGCGAAATTAATGCGTGTGGGGCCAACGCCATCAGCAGCGCCCCCAGCTTATCACTGTCAGGCGATCTAAGCTGGAACTGGAGCCCGCTTTGAGCCAAGTTGATCCGACATCCGACGATGTTTCACCGAATTTATTCGCCAAATATCTATACGAATTTATTTGATTCGGCTCATGGGAAATTTATGCGGCTGTCGCCCGGCCTTTTGTGTGTGCGCATAGATTTTTAATAAGTGATAAACATTTGAAATGACAATTTTAAAGTCGATTAATTAATTAAATGGCAATTGAAAATGCCAGAGAGCGCCGAAAAACACAGGCACAGAAACATGATGGCACAATAAAATACACAAATTGATTGATTTTCAGCTCTATACGCATTTATTATTATTTTGTTCTTGTTATTGGCTTTTGGCTCCGTATATCTGGTTAGCTTTTTGGTTGAAAATTAATGCGAATATTTTTGAGAATTGGTTTATGGCCCGGTTTGTGTGTTATCTTGAATAGGGAAATTAAGTCTGGCTTTTCGGCTCGGAACGGCAGAGGTAAATTATGGCCCTGCTTATGGCTTGACATTTTCATGACACGATTTCAAATTCAAAGATAACAGAATTGAGGTAAATTAAATGAAGCATTGATAAGACAATTATTCACACTGCAGGGGGAGAACAAAAACAAACTGTGTTTAATGATATATGTTTTTTTGTAGTTTATGAAGATATCTACCAAGCGATAGTCTTGGCACAGAAAATAAATTCAAAGTTAGCAAAAAACGCATAAGGTTTTTTTGTGAAATGGTTAAGCTTGAAACGTGAGATATATAATTTTTCTCAAGCACCTGTCTTAGTATAAAAGAAGTTATAAAAAAAAACAGAAGATATTCTGGTTAAAAATGTTGCATAACATATTCTTATCTTGGGTTTTAAATACTCTCGCTTAAATGTATGGCTTCGAGGAAGTAAATTGTACAAATATTTAACTGAATTAAGTGTTTAATGAAGTGTTAAATACTCTTGCTTAAATGTGCTGCTTAAAATTCTCAATTACGAATTCAGTGACACCGTTTTGGGGTTAATTCAGTACTTTACATTAGTATTAAAAAGGTTTCCTAATTTGAAATGTATAAAAAGTATAAAGTCGTTTAAAAACCATTTATTTTCTTTACTATACATAAATAAATTTTTTAATTTGGTAATTATATTTTATTAAATATTACTAAGCTATATCTTTAATACCAAATCAATTAGAAATAATCTCTTTAAATCAGGACTTCCACTAATTAATTAATAAACCCAAATTACACTTAAACCCTGACCGTTTCACAAGCTTACTTTCAATTTTTATGGCCCAGTTAACGATGCATGGAATATGCCACTTAAATCAACTCCCCCTCACAAAAATATAAAATAAAATTACAATCACACGCCCAGTCAGTCAGTCTGCCCCCCTTAAAACAATCATGATGGATTGGAAAAGTCTTTAACTTTTCGTATTATTTCGCTTCCCATGGAACGCCTTTTTATACGCGCATAGTTCAATAGTTTGAACTCTTTTTAATTGATCTTGATTAATCGCACACCACAGCCACACACACACCACACACAACAATAAATGCGGAGAGCAAATACCAAGCCGCCCAATGAGGCGGAAGGCGGCAGGCGGATGGCAGGCTCCCCATATCGAATCGGAAGCCCGACCATTAATTACGCTTTAATTACCAGTCGAAAAAAACCAGGGGAACGGAAAAAAACACCCAAAAATAAACAACAAAAAACGCATGGGGAAAAAACCTTAATAGTTTTCGCCTTATCAGCATAGAGTTTCGCTGGCCAGCACTCCTAATTTCATTAGTTTAATGGCACAAAACTGTGGAAAAACCAACAGCAGAGCGGAGAAGCCGTGTCTTGGCTACCAAACTACGCAAAACGTGACGCCGCCGCTGCTCAAACAACAAAAAAATTGTTAACAATTGTGAGAATAAATTGCTAAATAATTAAGTGGATCAACGGCCGGGGCCCAGGCAACTTGAGAGAGATCTCAGACTCCAAATTGCATATGATTAATTAAAGGAAATAAAATGCTGACGACGGACAACGGACGACGACTGGGCCACTAGAGAACCAGAATGAGTAGCAGAAAAATAAGAGCGCGGCGAACGAAAATCTTTTTCTTTAATTAATATTGAAGTGAACCGAACCGAAGTTCAGTAGCGAACCGACAGCGGCGAAACGAAAAAAATATATAACTCGTACAAAAAACAAAGACAGGAGGCGTTTTTCAACTCATTAACGTTCAAACGAATTCATTTGCATATCTCTACCTGCCCCAAATTAATATTCCATGGCTTCAGCATTCTTCACTCGGCTTGCTTGACTCTTTCCTCTGTTTTTTCCGTAAATTTGAAACGCTTAAGAAACGAGCTGAGAAATGGTCTCACACAATTTGAACTGCAACACACTGACACTGCCCCTGCCCCGGCCTCAGCTAACTTCCCCCGCCAATCCACCTCGATTCCCTTATTTTCGTTCAGTTTCTTTTGTCTAAATGATTTTTATTAACATTTTTTGCGTCAGGTATTCGGGTAGAGGGACACGCATTTGCTGTGTCACTGCAGTCGAGCGTGGCAGTGCAGCCAACTTGGATAATAATTGGTTAACTAATAGGAGAACCTTAACCTAAGGGCCCAAATATATATAGTTTACTATATATTACAGTTTTATTTGACATACAATCATTTAAAGATTTAAGGAAACTCACGGAGTAAAGTTACTCTTACTTTAAGTCACTTACTACTTTATCAAGCTAAAAATAAATTACAAAATTATAAAGATCGCTATAAATGTTATTAAAACTATATTAAAATATTTAAAACAATATATAATAATATATTATTATACGAAAATAAAAATACCCAGATGAAAAAAAAAGGGTTTCAAAAATAATCCTGACAGACACAGATGGTAATTGATTTAACCGCCATTTTAACTCTTCATTTTGGCTTCTAAAGTACCTATTTTCATACTAAATATATTCAGAATATTATAAGCTTTACTTTAAAAACCATTCATTTATGATATATTAATAATCTTAAAATTATACCTAAAATAGAGAGAAGCTTATTTTTGTTGCTTCTTTATAATACATTTCTAAGTAATCTATTTCTATAATAGCTTTCGTAAATTTTTTAATATATTTAAAAATATGCAGTAGTGTTGAGATATTTATTTATTTTACAAAAATAAAATATCTTTATTATATCTTCATTGTTATGTATTTTTTTGGTTCTCTTAAAAAATAAATATTAAAAAATATATAGAAAAATCTCAGATTTTCAATGATTTTACAATAATTATAAATCTTCTTTATTCCTTCGATATTTTATGTTTCCTTGGTATATATTTTTATAACAATGCCTTCAAAGATGCCCTTAAAAAATATCCTGAAAAGGTATTGATATTCATTGTTTTGAAAATAATTATAAGCCTTCTTTTTTCTTTCGATATCATATATTTCCTTTCTGATTTCCTCACTAAATATTTTAAAAACTAAGTAGTTTTCCTAAACTAGCTAGTTTTTCGGATAGTTCATCGCAGCTCTGGCTAGATTCCGCTCATGGAAAAGGGTCTCTAGCCGTTTCGAGGGGAAAGACGCCGGCGCATAGGCCAGGCCAGCAGCCACCATCGACCAGGTCCACATTTAGGGCCAAAGAGTGCTGGGCGTCAACTGCATGCCATGCGTAAATGCCAAAAGCGGCGACCCTCGTCTTGGGTCCCTCCAATGCCAAGACCGATGCCTGTCCCTGTCCCTGTCCCTGTCCCTGTCCCGGTGCCCCTCGTGCCTTATCTGCTTGTATTCATCTCGAAAATTGTTTCTAGTTGAAGTTTGCCTTTTAATTGTTAGGCGCAAACAGCCAACCGACCGACCGACCGACTAAATTAAATTTATACTCTTCCCATCTCTGTCTAGGAGTGTCTAGTGCCCTCTCTTTCTCAGGGAGTGTGGCCCTCTCGTTCGCACCCCATGAACCCCATGTCAGTTCCATGTGGTTGCGTGAGCCGACTGCGGTATGCGAAAGTAACCCCCGATCTCCGTCACATGTCGCCCATTGAGCATGTGCAGCCTTTCAGGTTAACCGACTCTATCTGCATCTCCTTCCCCGTCGGTTAGCTCAATAAATTCCTCCGGAAAGTGAATTATTATAACGTTTTTATTAAAGTATGCCCCTGCTTATGCACACATCTAGTGCACTCTCCTGGATATCTCACATACTTAGCATAGTTATGGGGGCTGTGTGTTTGGTTAGGGGTGGGCTCCGTCCGCTTAACTGTCTAATTTTTCACTCAACTGTCCACATTTGGCCGTGGAAATTTATTAATTTGTCCAATTCCACTGACAAATGATAAAAAGCTTGACAATTAATGGGTATATCTGGTGGAATTGGAGGTGTTGTATTAATTAGAACACTGGACCAGGGGGTCCTAGTGCTGAGTTTAGGGGTTGCTGCTTCCACCCTAGACGAATATTTATTAGGTTAGTGCATGTAAAAAATATCAGTTTTATGTCGTGGTTTGTTATTTCATGTCGCACTTAATTATGAACAATGGAAACTGCACTGACAATGAATGTGTTAATTTTTGGGGAGAATATAGGAGTGTATGTTATTACGTACAGGTAATGCATAAATAAAGATAAGAATTTGTCATTTATTAATCTGGTTAGGTTTAGAATATGAAACTATTAATCTGTTAATCCTGTAAGGGTAACTGACAGGTGGTTGGTTTTGCTTTTTTACGAGCATTTTCTTAATAACAAATACTTAACATACAATAAACAAACAAACTATTTAAAAAAACACATATTTTAAGGAATTTATGTACCTAAATTCAAAAGACTTTTCTATGATATTTTGTCTTTAAATATTTATTAAGTAAATAAATGATAAAAAAAAAGCTTACAATTTATATATTTGTATTTTATATACCAGAAATTAATAAGCCATATAAAAATAGATTAGCTTAAGGGTTCAGTTCTATAAATTGAATTACAAATTAAACGAAAGTATTTTTTATGCATATTTTTTATATGCTCATTTTTTTAATATAAGTCGTCTTTATTTTCTTTTAAATAATAAACATAAAAATAACATACATACAAACTTAAGTATTTGTTAAAGAATTAAATAAATAGCTTTTATTATTTAGAATGGGAACAATAAATTTCCATTCAAAAATAAATAAACAAATATACTGTACAAATAACATATTAAGGTGCTGGTTTCGTTATTTTTTTTTGTATTTTTAATACTTTGTATACTAAATTCGAATTCCAATAAAAATTCCACCTAAAATGACTTAATTTTAAATCACACAGTTGTGTAATATATAATCAAAAAAAATCGACCACAAAAATTAAGTTAAATGCACTACCTGCTAAGAAAAGTATAGACTCTCAGCATTTCGAGTGCAATAAAAGCCAAACTCCATGATCTCTGCCCAAATTCAGATACCAACTGTTCAATAAAAATCAAAAAAATATTCAAACCTTCAATCAAACACCCATTCAAGACTTTGAATCACCGAAAGAAAACGTTCGAAAGCCGTGAATTACCATATCGGAATCCCGCGAGCATTGTACAAGTGTATACACATGTTACTTATTCATGGACGTATTCACGGCTTTGTAGTTTCTTTTTATTTCTAAGGTTTAGGGGCAGGTGGGGGCCCGAGGCGGAGAACCCTTTGTGCCCCCGCCTTTGTGACTATTATTATTATTATTATTACTATTCGGGGAGAGGGGGCGCCATTTAAGCCGCTTGTTGTTTGGTATTTTTCACAGCTCCACACAAAAGATGGATCTTCGTCTCCAGCGGAGAGTGCTCACGATCCATTTGGAATCGTTGAAATATTTTCGTTAAAAGAAAAGAAAAGTTTTCCAAAGAGTTTCATTAGCGTTTTCTGGGTACACCTGATGTGTCCGTGTGTGCATTTTCTGGGTGTTTTGTTCGGACCCACAGGAGACTTTATTTTGAATAAGTCCCAAATGAAACGAAACCAAATGCAACACAATGGCTTTGCCGCACTGAGACGGATGTGCCAGAGTTTTTAGGGTTCATTGCGTTCACCTCGCCGCACAAGATGTTCGTTCACATGACTCGACGCCCGACAAAAAATGCAAGACAATTAAACAAATTAACAAAACAACTGGGCACCGGGGGAGAGCGGGGGGACTTACAACAATTTTACACATGAGAAAATCAAAGAGCATCGAAGACCATTAGCCATTAACTCGGAAACCCTCCTTCTCTCCGACTCCTCCAACTCAGAGCCGAGCTCATCCAAACGCATTTCGGTCCTAACTGCGCGGGTGTTTCCCAACTGTCAGCTGTTTGTTAGGGAAGTTCAAGTTGAACCTGCCCCAGGTAATTAAGTTTCGAATTTTACTTTTCAATGGGCCATCAGCCATCTGAGTCTGACCTCCTCCCCCACAAGCATTTGAACCCTTTCGCCGGTCGCCGGTCGTCGGTCACCACCAGTCACCGGTCGCATGTGTGTGCGTCTAATTTCATGGCTGTTAGCCGTAAGGGCCAGGTCCGAAAAGGTCGCGGAAGACAGGCATTTAATATGCATCTCCCCCTTGGCCCGACTGCCGGGTGCTCCTTAGGAACAACGGCTTTTATTATTGACAACAAGCGGCCAACACAAGAATGATGACCCCAGAACGTAATGTGATCCCTCCTGAAAAGGGGTAACCTAAACACGGAACCGTTAATACTCTAACTAGAGTTTCTATTTTCTAGCTAAGATAATTCTTTAAAAAAAATTATGATTATAAGAAATGTTTATAAATATATAAGCCATTTGTTACAATTACAGGCTTGGGACACTGGCAACCATATGCAACATTTCAATGAAAGTTAAGTTAATTATAATTTATCTTTGTAACAAAAACAAAAACTATTAAAATCATTAAAAGCAATATACAAAATTAAGTACTGCAAATTAAAGCTAGACATTAGCGGAAATATAGATACATTTAATGGGAAAAAATATACTTTGCTTAAAACATAGATTTAGGGAAAAATTCTTCTTCAATCGCTTAATTTGCATTTCCGCTTAAAGAAAACCCCGTCCTAATCAGCTTCTCGCGCGAGATTAACTTCAACAGCTTCAACTTCATTGACAAATCAATCAGCCAGGTCATTAATTACTTCGCCCCATCACCAAAGTGCCATAAATATGTGACTTCTAATCTCCATTAAGTCCTATCGCAAACAAATGCATCCATCAGAGAGCCAAAACAAACCTCAACAACAACACAGAACCCACTCAAAACTCAAAACTCAAGCGGACTCAACTCTTTCTTTCTGTTTTTTCAGTGAAGAGCATCTAAAAAACACAATCGAAATAATAAGGAGAACAGAAAAAGTTTGAGGGCAGCAAATAGCGACAAAGAAAACTCATAAAAACGTTTAATGATGTCACAAAACGTAATAAAAATGCAATAAAATGTCAAAATTATTGAATTTACGATACGAAACAAGTTCAAAAAAAAGAATAAAACAATAACAACAGCGAAAGGGGCAACAAAACCAGCTTTCAGTGCAATAACAAAAGGAGAAGCACCGAAATAACAATAACCAGCGACACACACAACTCCGTCGGGAGGGAGGAACACCTCTGCAACTCTTTGACCGGTCAGATGGGATGCCCTGGGTATGGCTATGGGTATGGGAATGGGTTGTTATGGCATTAGTATGTTCCATTGTTGTTCTCCAATATATATATATATATCTGTATATATATATCTGTACACTTGCTGGCCATTGTTGATGTTGCCGTGTGCGTTGTTGCGTTGAGTGCAATGTGCGTGTTGTTGTCGATGCCGCAAGGTGTCGCGCACTGTGAACTACTCTACCATAACCTTAACCCTAGCCTAATTTGAATAAATTTCGAGTTTAGCCAGAGTCTTCTGCATTCTAAGCACTGAGGGAAAAGTATTAAAGAAGTGGGTAAAGGATAAAGAACAATGGAACCAAATTAAGGTATTAAAAAATTATTTTAGTCCCACAAAAACGACTTGAGGTTGAACTTAGGGTATGAAAAATGGCAAAAACTAAGACAAATATATTAAAAGTAAAACATATTGTTCAAAATTTTAAAATTTCTTTGATTTGGGAAAGGTCATGATGAATGATTTTCACTATTTAAGCCTTGTAGATTTTATAAGAATTTATATTAAGGTTTATATAAATTTTTTACATAATGTTAAAGAAGTATATAGTAATATATTATTTATGTACATATATATTTAGGTGTATATATTCTTTTATATTAAACATTTCTCTTTGTGCACATGCATGTTTTTGTATTTTAAAATAATTTTTTAAGAGCACCATCAGTGAAGCGATTGATTGTTATCTGAAATGTAATCAAATTGGGTTTCCTTTGCTTTTCCTTTTCCAAACCCCTTGTTTTTTTTCATGTAGCGGTGGATAAAAGAACGACTGGAGACTGCGGGTCAAAGGATCAAGGCAACAGAGTTAAATAATGGACAACATGCAGCGATAAGAGATCCCCCCCGAAAGCAAGGGTAAAACATTAATCCCGGCGAGCAATTAACATATTGCCTGGCTTAGACAGAGTGTCTCCCCAGGAGCAGACTGCTTGACTCTCTGGTCGCCGCTCATCATCATCCTGGTCCCGGGATTCCGGACGCACCTCCATCGGGTCCCCTGATATATATGCAGGCATGAGCGGGCATACTAATTAGATCGCATCGGATCGGATCAGAGACTCTGTGGAAGGGGTGAGAGCACTGATTTGATTTTTGATTGGGATCGTTCTCACCCGGTTCGATTCAATTGGGGAGAGGAAGCACTAAAGTCGGTTTCTTTATGGCCAGACGTGCTCCAAAAAAATAAGGTGTTTTTTGAAAATAACAAGCAGGTCGGGTTGGAATTTAATTTCCAAAAGAAATTGTTAAGTGCAAAATGCAGGAAAGTTTGTGCTTGAGGAGTTTCTTGGTGTAAGAGGGAAAATTAAGTAATAAAAGTGTATAAAGAGATGATAAGGAAACCAGTCTTTAAATTTAATAATATGTTACTCAAAATATACATATTTCATAATTCCAATTTCCTATATTTATTTATGACAGCTGAAGCTAAGAAAAACCACTTAAATACATATTAAATATATTCAATCTTATTTTTATCACCTCCACACTTTAATCCATATTTTTCTTTCCAGCAAATTAAGAAGTCATTCCCTTTATTTTCCCTTCTCATTCACGCAATTAACATAAATATTTGTGTAATGCCAGATCCAAATACATTTACTTCCAAGATACTTTATCAAGGTCTTAGCTGATATACACACAGTATGTGCTGCCCTGACATATCGCCATTGACCGACATCTACCCACCAGTGGACCGGCTCAACGTCACTTAAGTAACCCACAAAACACTCCACTCTATCAATAACAAAAACAACAAACACACCTCTCATTCAATTATAATTTGTGAAAACACAAAAAAGAAGCTTACATTTCATCAACTACAATTTTCGATGCGATGCCATCATGAGAGACCGTGCCTCATTAGTGTATAATTATTTTTGGCCACAATTCCTTCACTCAAATTGAATTGCGGTCACCTATCCTATCCCCAGACCCCACTCCACAGCCACAGCCATGCCATTCCGCCTCATCTCATTTCATCTCTCGAATGAACAGTGAACACTGAAAATTCTACTACCACATGCAGCGAACGCCTTGTTTGCCCCAATTGAAAATGTCAACCTATCAACAACAAATTAACTTGAAAACTTACAAAACAAAAAAAATGTACGACGACGAGGAGAGTATCTCAAAAAGTATAAAATAAAAAAACGAGACAAAAAAGAAAGCTCAAAAAAACCTGGCCGGGTCTATAAGTAAGACGCCGGCTGCTGTTGTTTCTGTTTCTGTTCCCGGTGATGCTGATGCTGATGGTCATCATGATATATGAACGGGAATGGGCTAACATTTATGTACCACAAATGTCAACTGTCAATGTCAATTTATATTATGCTGCCACATTGCGGATATGTCAGCATATGAACATATGTATCTCAAACAAAAAATACAAAAATATATATACAAATAAATAAGTGGACAAAGAGACGAAAACAGAACCAAAAGATACATTTTTTCGGCCACAAGTCCGAGTCTCGGCCTACGCAAAAGAGCCGTTCTTTGCACAGATCTGCTGCTGCTGCTGCTGCTGCCTGATCCAGAGATATATCTTCCAGGGATCGGGGGGATCACCAGTATTTATAACATTATTTTCGCACTCTCCTCCGATGTGGGTGTCGTTGATTTGTTGGCCTTTCCAGCAATGTGTTGCCGCCTGTCCACTTCGTTTCCATTCCAAATGGTTCGCTCGTCCGCTCTCCCGTTTGTTTGTCATTCGCATTTAATTTGCTTTTTTGGGTTAAACAAACAACAGTTAAGAGGTAAATTATTTTAGGGCTCTGCAGCCATTCCCCAATTTATTTCCGAATGCGAAACAAGAACAAAGGTGCAAATATACATACGCATGTACAGGTGAGGTTAAGATCATAAGGGTTTTGGGGGTTTAAAATAAGTTTCATTTGAGAGAGTTTATGGCTTTTATTTCATTTTTATATTTGTTTAATAATAAAGCTATGCTTTCCTTATAAAATAAAATAAACTAAGGCATTGTTTTAGGGAATAAGCCCTATAAAACCCTTATATTAAACATTTTAAAGGAAGTAAAAATATAATTAATTAAATATTGTTCTTCCAAAGTTTTAAGCTTAGTTTTAAGGACCTACAAAATGTATTAAATAAGTAATTTAACTACTAGAATAATGAAAAATGTGAATATAATTTTCGTAAAACATTTCCAAACCCCTTTTCCATTTTCTTGACCCCCGCTGTATGGGTATCTGCATATGTGCATCTGTATAAACAAGCTGGCGCACATTAATAATCTTGTTGAACCCGGCAATTTCGACCCTATAATCAGCGAGTGAAACGCATATGCACATAAAGACTGGCGGACAGGAGGAGCCGGAGCCGAAGCCGGAGCTGGAGCTGGAGCTGGGAATGGTAATGGGGATGGGGATGGAGTCGTGGCTCGTTGGTTGGCTGCTCTGGCCGGCTGCCTGCTTTGGTTGGCCAGCTCGCAAATGCCGGCTACCCTGGTCTTCCGTCTCCCCGTGTGTCTTTTTGGCCCGGTACACGCCTCCGGGCACCGCCTGCTCATTCCATTGTCTTGCTGCCTGATATTTCTCCTCCGAGGAGACGTGGCTAATTTGAATCAACCGCCTCTCGCTCATTTTCGCTGTCCCGAAAAAAAGAGAAAGAAAAATGAAACCGAAAACAGGCGGCCGCCGCAGCAAATTAAACGCGCATGCGCGGCGATCGAACTGGTCTAAAACTGTGACTGGGACTCTCTGGAGTCCCCAGTACTGGCGCTGCAATCCCTGGGGCCAACTGGTAATTCCCCCCTTCACGGCGCCCCTGGAAACAGCGCTTCCGTAGAGCACTCAGAGCAGCTCCCCCGATCGGGCAAACAAGCATGTGGATAATTGTTTCCTGGACGAGCGGTAACCCGAGCCCAGGTCCCCAGACCCAGTCCGAACGCCAGTCACTGTTCCAGTCGCAGTCCCCAGCCTGAAACTCAAACTGAAAACCCTAAACCGAACCTGAATCTGAATCAGTTTTCGAACCTGAGCTCGCGGCTGCTGCGCCGGCCTCTGAGAGACATAAATCCAATAGTAAACATATAAATTTAGCTAAATTTCTATACAGAGAGAGAAATTTGGGGGTAGCTGGGGTGTATTTAATGAATGGTTTGAAGATAAATATTTCTTGAAGTTTTTAATATTAAAAAAATATATTAGGATTTTTAAAAAAGAGAATAGGGATAGAATTTTCTTTATCAAAAAATACTATTCTTTTAATAATTTTCATTAGGTTATATATATACCTATAATAAATATTTAACAAAGCAACAAAGTTGAAATATACAATAATTTTGTATATATTTCTTCATAGTATTAAGGTTAATCGTTAAATAACAAATTCAAAAATATCAGCAAGCTAAAGAAGCTTCTATTATTTATTTTTAGTCAACAAATGGCTTTGTCAGCCATAAGATCTACATTCTTAAAGGTTTACATTGCTAAGTGTATCATTATAAATCAATTAAATTTATTAAATTTCCATTAAATTATATTATATTTCCTTTAAATATACCAAGTTCATACAACAAAATAAAATCAATTCCCTGCTGATTTTCGATTTCTCCCAGTGCACTAAGCTCACCCATCGGCTGTCATGTGTGTGTTGTTTATTTTATGTCTGCTCTTTTCGGGCTTGTTTAGAACGAAAATTATGCAATTATGATAATTGCCCAGCGGAGCAGTTTGGCCAATTATGAAAATATGAGTGTGCTTATATTTTTATTATTTTATTTGTGATCGTGCCCGGAAGGCTTCCGCTGGCACGCAATCTTGACCGGGTCTAATCCCAGCTGAGAATTTAAAGAGAAGTCTTTGTCTTTTTGTGTCAATAAAAAAAAAGGGGAGGCGAGGCACTTGACTCCCTAGATCTCCGTGCTTGAGTAATGCTTATCATTGTCCAAGGAATTGTTCCAATTATGCGGACACTGCACGCACTTTCGGCACTCTCCCATGCAACGGACAGGCAGACGGACAGACGGACAACTCCCCGAGTGTAAATAATGCTATTTAATAGCTCGGAGTATGGCTTCTTTTTATAGTTGGCCTGAGTTAAATGCCGATAACCTTTTTATGCGCTCGCCTCGGCGACCATTAAATTAAAGAACCCCGAAGAGAGCACGAGAGACCTGAAATGCATTAAATTGAATTCTCGGCCCGGCCCATGGGTTACTTACTCGGTTACTTGGAAACGCTGTTCTTAACGCCATGAAAACTAATTTTATAGTTGCACTCTCCCAGCCCGTTGCACATTTCAATTACCTTTTACCATTTCCCTCTCTGTCTCTCTCTATCTTAACTTGGCTTCATTTAAATGGTCAGCAGCAGACAGAGACTTTGGGAACTTTTTCGGGCAACTGCAACCCATGTGGGTACATACGTTCCCTTATTTTTATTTCTATCCAAGTGTTATTTACCCTCTCGGCTCATGTTTTACAATGCGTGCCCCGTCGCGCAATGTTCAGAATGCTTGTAATGAAATGTAATGTCCCGGCTTGCGAATGCATTTTGCACTTTACTGCATGCTAATTGGCTCCTTTCCAGCTGGAGGGGATTCCCCGCCGCACAGTGTGACCGTGTGCTTTGCATAAACACCGTTAGAGCACTCATCTGGGCAATTCTCACGATTGTAGCGCAGATATATAAATATATATGGCGGCATTACCCAAGAAGAGCAGCGCGAAGTGAAGCTCTTTATTGGCTAGTCACTGAGACTCTGAACAAACATATATGACATGGGATTGTTCGCACTGCATCGGAATTGGCATATAACGCACATGTTTGGATGTGTTCGCTTGGCACATTTACAACTCTTTTTTATTGGATTAGATTGTAAATATTTTATTTTATATCTTTACTTCTTACGACACTTGTTTATCGTTTACTGTTCGGTGCTTGGCCTTACGTAATTATGGTAACGCTTACGATACCGTTTGTGTGGATAATTCAGAGTTAATGACCTATGAGACAACGCTTAGTAATCGCTTAATCCCCTCAGCTAAGCTGAGTCACTTTATTTTGATTCTATTTGGAAGTATCATTTTTTATTTAAATATTTTAAACATCTATAAACCTTTATCTTATCCTATATTCCAGTATTCGTTTTTATTTAAATATATTGTAAATATTTATAAACTTTTCCCTTATTCCATTTTAATTGCTTATTTTGAAAGATGCATTCTATATATTATAAGCTATATAAATCTAGGTGAAAGTAGGACAATTATAATAAAAATGTTATAATAAACTCCTAACCCATTTTCGCATCATTAAATTGTATATTATAATTAACAATTCAATTGTATAATAAAGTTTTTTATTTACCATAAATAAGTATTTCCTTTTCAGCATTTTACTTGGCATAAAAATGTTTCCAGAATTAGCTTATAAATGTAAAAGAAAAAAAAGTCTTATCATTACACAAGATATAAAACGTTTTTTAAAACTGATCACTGAAATATTTTTCCTCTATAAAAACTAAGAAATAGTATATTTTAAATTTGAAGAATTACATTTTCTACTTCATACCTAATATAGATTGTTCCTTCATTTCGCACATTGCACATATTTTTTTGCAATGCCTGTTCCTTAAGCCCTTTACAAACATTTCTTATGTTTATTCCGATCACGTAAGAATGTCTCTTTTATCTTTGATCATTAGCATATAGTATTGTTATTGCATGTACGTAAGCATTTATCGTTTGTAAACGATCGAGGGGAATGACGTCTGTTATCATTTTACGAAACATCAAGCTAAGCCCGCCTTACTTCATTCAGTTTTACCCTCGTCTCATAAGGTAACTCACTCGAACTTATTCATAATTGAATCTAAGAATATAGAGGGGAGTTCTTGCATAATTATGAAACAGAATTACTGGGAATTTTCTTAGACATTTCGTCAGATTGGAGAACTTCCCACACAAATAACTTCCTCATGCCAGTGGATCTTGGGATTACGCATTCTTTATGACTTTCTCACAGTGACCTAAGTTTACTTCATTTTATTATATATCCCTTGAATGGGTTATCAATACAATTTCAATGGCATGCCCTTTTTTCGGATGTACATTTCCCTGTGAAGATCGTAAAAGTGAGTTACCCAAGCCACAAATTAAGTGAAATTGCATTTATAAAGTTTTCCCCTGGACCCTCAGCCAGGCACTATCATTATTGGTTAATCATTGCTAGACATTAAACGAAATTAAATGGGTTTTATCGCATGTGGTTAATCCACTTACGATCAGATCTTCAATTCTGGCTTCCTCGTCAGCCGTTTGGAAATTAATTACGGAACTCTAATTTAAATAAAACTTTGTTGCCGCTTCACTGAAGACACGGCGGCTACGTAATTTAATTTTCGCTGGAATCGTAAATAGATTTTTTTTGTTCCGTAAGTCTTTCAGTTGCTAGTTGGACATACAAAGTAGCTGTCTCTATGGGTGTGTGCTTTTTGTTTCTCTTATTTTTTTTGTTTTTTGGCCACAGAGAGTCTGGCATATAAACCATCAGATTTCGATATAATCGTAAATTTTCGCCCAGCTCAGAAGGAGCCACCGCAAAAGAGGAATCTCCAGGCGAACCTCACTCAGGCTCACACATATATACACTCTGAAAAAAAATCGTCACACTAAAGTCGACGGCAATAAAATAGCTGAATTGGTAAAGGAGGTGGCTGGCACGAGGGAAAAGCACAAGTTTGAGAGTCTCGCGAGTTGGAGGCGAAAATGTGATTAAGTTGCGCGCAAAATCCAATTTTTATAACTGCAGAATCACTTCACTTGGACCCGCTCTGTCCACCCGCCGCCTCTCCACATATTTGCTGCAATTTTAAATACCCTAAAAGGAAGGGTATAGAACATTTTTAAAATGTTGCATTTAATTAAAAATAAACTATGAAGGAAATTTGGTCAATACCAAAAGCCAAAGAAGTATTTTACGGAGTGTCAGGAATTTTAATGTGCAATCTTTTAAATTCTGCTTAATTTAGCAGATAAAAATATTTAAAAATGGATGAACATTTAAATTGATTATGAAATATTAGTTGCAAAATATTTTTTGTAGGTTTACTATTTTAATAATATTTAAATACTCGAATAATTGGAAATATTAATTGCTTTTACCACAACCAAAAACAAATAAGTTCAAGAAATAACTTGGGACAATATATTTGGATTAATTTAGTTTTAGAATGTTTACCATCTAAACAAAAAATATTTAGTAGGTATTATTAAACAGCATTATTTATACCAGTTTTTCAATTTTTTGAAGGATAAAATATATTACAATTTAATTATTTAAAATATGCAAGGAACAGCATATTTGACGGTCACCTGATATTAAGTAGAAATTATATTTTTTAAAGCTCTACAAACTAAAATCTTATAACAATATATGTGCAAGAATAAATAATACATATTACTGGTCTGTTTCAGTTAGCTCGTTAAATAATTTGTATTGTAATCTTTAAGAAGTCGTATTTTAGTCACAAAAAAATTTCTATCTCACCCCGTTTAAACTATGAC